>JAOEHY010050325.1:0-11074 GCA_025447955.1 Psilopsiagon aurifrons
GGCAGGATCACCTCCCTCGACCTGCTGGTCATGCTCCTTTTGATGCAGCCCAGGATACGGTTGGCTTTCTGGGCTGTAAGCGCACACTGCCTGCTCATGTTCAGTTTCTCACTGATCAACACCCCCAAGTTCTTCTCTGCAGGGCTGCTCTGATACAAAGATCTAAACTGTTTTTATCTGTCTCCTGTCATTTCTCACCTAAACCAACAGCCTTTTCTAAACTATTTCATTATCCATTATATTTTTTCCCCATAGAATAAAGTTCTCTCTCTTCAGTAATTACAGTAAGCAGAATACATTATTACTTTTAACCTATTTAAAAATATTATTTTCAATGAACTGTGTGTTTTGCTTTTGATTAATAGATTATAACTGTTTCTACACTACGCCTCTACATTGCAAACTTTATACTAATATGATGTTAAACGTGTAAAAAGAGATTAATTTATCCACATTCAACTCTTTCCAGATTTTTTTAAATCCATTTCATTACCTACTACTTCATAATCCTATTCCTGTACAACAGAAAATTCACAGTAGAGATTGGTTATTGCAATATTAGTAATACTCTTACACTTACTTACATTCTTGGAATTGCCATATATGGATACATCAGAAATTCAGAAGTCCACTCAGCTCCAGTCAGTTCCTAAATTCTAACTGGCAAAAGCAAAGCAACTTGTGAAGAAGCAATTTAACTTTTGCTTCATTTCCTGGTACAACCCACAACCTGAAACCCAGGTGATAATGTTGAGAGTCAGGTGTAGTGGTGTAGCAACACTAATGATCTACAGAAGAAAAACCACAGAGGAGTACCTATAACGAGCCCATAAGAAAAATCCCTCACACTCTACTTTCAGCTTTTAATGTTTAATGGAATGTTTTCTTATAACATATGCAAAATAACTGAAAACTCATAAACAATTTAACTATTAAAATTCTGTTTGCTTACATTCACTAGTTTACATTACTAATTTCTCAATTTTTCAACCTGCAGAATCAGCACTGGCCATTAAAAGAATCAAGAGATAATCTGATCAGAAAACAAAATGTTTTAATCTCTACTAGGAAAAAGTTGTCCTTATTGATTTTCACCTCATGTTATTTTTTGTTTGGATTTTGATGTGTATTTTGTTGTTGTTGTTGGTTGGTTGCCAAGGGAAGCTGTGAATGCTCCATCGCTGGTGGTGTTCAAGGCCAGGCTGGACAGAGTGTTGGGTGGCATGGTTTAGTGTGAGGTGTCCTTGCCCATGGCAGGGGGGTTGGAACTAGATGATCTTAAGGTCCTTTCCAACCCTAACTATTCTATGATTCTATGACATATCAATCACATTGTGATGTGTCAAAAATCACCGTAGTATTTTGTGCTCTGGGCTAAGTCATGAAACACCATGCAAATGAAAATACAAAGCTTGGAATTAAAATAAAACTGTATGAACTGAAAAATCATAATTTTCTCTTTATATCTCTCTGAGGGACTTATAATTAAAGTCTGTACAATGTAATATGATTTTTACCTGTAACTTCCCACCAAAAATGTCTTTTGACAAAAATAGTCAAATCCTTTCTATTTTTGAGACATATTATGGTATGTTTTTACTGCATCAATCTTTTGATGCACTCTTACTATTTAGCAGTAGTGTTATCCATTCAACACCAAACAAAACCAAAATCCATTCAACACCAAAACAAAAATGTTTTCACTGCATCAATCTTCTTTGTACTCTTACTATTTCACGGTAGTGCTATCCATTCAACACCAAACTGACAACCAGACATAACATGACCAAATGTAACACATAATCCACTGCATTTTTTAACACAGCATTTTTGATTGTCTCAACAAAGATAATATAGAAAGCTTGATTTTCAGCAAACATCTTGAGAATTCTGTACAATTCATTTTACTTACAAAGAATCAGAAAAGGACAGCTGGAATGGATCTTAAGTGGTCATTTAAATCCCTGCTGCAGGATCAACTATATACAAACCATCTGTGTCAGGTATTTGTCTAATCTATTCATAAGACCCTCCAAAAGATGGAAATACTGCAGTCTCCCCAGGAAATTTATTTCAAGGGTTTGCAATCTTTAGTTTAAAAGCATTTCTTAGTATTTAATCTCAGACACTCTCGCTTCAATTTCCTTCAATTATTTCTTGCCCTAAGTACATTTAGGGAATCTGTTCCCATACTCTTCCAGACATTTTTTATATCACTGAACAGTGTTACCGTCTTAAGTTTCTTAAAGTTAAATAAACCAAATTCTTTCACCTTGCCAAATATATTCAAATTTTTCATATGGACCGTCCTTTTAGTTACTCTCTTCTACATCCTCTGTATAGAAGTTCAGTTGATGAAGTATACAACAAAGGAATCATCAAACTTACACTAAAGTGATTAAATCAACCATACAATTTACTTGACCACTAATTGAACTGCATTTCTGGAATAGCTCCAAAACACTAGGAACAACATATTCAAGCAAGTCTTGCTGCTAGTACATACCTTCTTTTCTCCTACTAAAAACTTGTGAAGAGGTTGCACTAGTCTGAGAAGGAAAGAAGGAAAAATTGTGCAAAGGTACACCCATGTCCTTCACTGAATGTGCTGCCCTTGCTATAAAATGCAGCTCCTGAGGCTTCTGTGAAATACAGGTTCTACTTCCCTCACGCAGAGAATTACAGAAGCTCATTCTGAAGCAGTTGTCCAGCTTCTGTGCAAACAAGAGATCAACGGAGGCAACAGGGTGCCTCGTCTGGATGACAAGCTTTATGCTTGAAAACATGGAGGTGTAACTCTAACTTAGAGCTGTGAATACCACAGACTACTAAAATCAGGGATCTTCTTAACTGCTCTGAAATACTATCTTCAAAAATATGTTCTCACATGGCCTCCCCGCTTATTATTTGGTAATAATCCACATAGCATTTCTAGGCCAATAAAAGGACGTCAACTGTGAATGGTGTTCACATTCTTTTTTGCAACAGTAGCTAAATATTTTTAAGGTTAACCAAAAGTTCATTTCCTCCACCTCTTTTGTTAGGCAACAAAAGTAGCAAGTCACATCCTTGAGATCGCTCTATAAAACTGCAATATAATCCTTCACCTCTTTGTAAACTGTCAGTTAAAGACATTATGAAAGCTTAGATAGGGTCATTCATTAACTGTTCTGTAAGCAGTTTGATGAACAGTTAGCTGAAAGATATTAATTTTAGGAATACGGTACAGTTGCACATTAGATGCAACCAGAAAATAGATTAACATGTCAGGGTTGTAAACAAAAGAAAATAAACAGTTGTCATCATTCCAAATTTCACTAGGTTGGCAAAAATGAAACAAATGACAGGAGGCAAAGAATCCAGTCACTCGAGACAGCTACTCCTTCATGTCCTAGAGTCCTACTGTTTTAGCCCTAAACCATCCCACCCCCCCCAATTGTCTGTAAATGTAATTCCTTGATTATGAATTAAAGAATGGTAATAAAAACTTGATCTAGAAATTAACTATATACTCCCACCACTCACTCCTGTGCCAAAACAGATCAGTCTCAGGGCTATCTAATAGATCTTTACATTACTTTGAAAGAAACTTCACTCAGTTCTGACAACCACAGAAAAGCAGAAAAATAGATGTTGGAAGAGACCTTTTAAGTTCATTTACTCCAACCCCCTGCTGAAGCAGGTTAACTTCAAAATTAGATCAGGTTGCTCAGGGCATTGTCCTGACAGGTGTGGAAAATCTCCAGGTTTATATCTTCCTCGTAAGGAGGATATAAAGATCATAGAATCATAAAAATTGTTCAAGTTAGCAAAGACCTTTAAGATCATCATGTCCAACCATAACCATTAACCTAACACTGCCAAGTCCACCAGTAAACCATGTTACGAAGGGCCACATCTACATATGTCTTTTAAATGTCCCCAGGGATGGTGACTCAACCACTTCCCTGGGCAGCCTGTTCCAATGTCTGACAACTCTTTCAGTGAAGAAATCTTTCTTAGTATCAAATCTAAACCTCCCCTGGTGCAACTTGAGTCTGTTTCCTCTCATCCTATCACTTGCTACGTGGGAGAAGAGACTGACTCCACTATGCTGCAACACTCACCATGCAACAACCTCATTTCAGATAGCTGTAGAGAGAGATAAGGTCTCCTCTGAACCTTCCCTTCTCCAGACTAAACAACCCTTGTACTCTCAGCCACTCCCCAAGAGACTTATTCTCCAGACCCTTCACCAGCTTTGTTGCCCTTCTCTGGACACACTCCAGCTCCTCAATGTCTTTCTTGTAGTGAGGGGCCCAGAACTGAACACAATATTTGAGGTGCAGCCTCAGCAGTGCCAAGTACAGAGGGGCAATCACTTCCCTAGTCCTGCTGGCCACTCTCTGTCTGTTATAAGCCAGATGCTGTTGGCTGCCTCGGCCACACTGCTGTCTCATCCTAGGATGCATCCATTTTTTCAGAGAGCTTATGAAAATAAAAATCCCTCTCAGAATACTGATGTTCTCAGTAGTCAGTGAAAATTGTCAAAGCACTCCTATAGTTTACTTCCCAATTTTTAGTAATCTATAGGAGGAATTTCCCTCTAATACCTTTATCTTTAAACGTCACTGAAGAAAGTTCATGACAAAGCTTTCAGGTTTTTATTTGTTATTTATTATCTGAACCCTGAGCACAAATTTGAACCAAATAATTTCCATCTACATGCTTAATAATAACTTCAAAGTATTGAGTAATAGTTGTGACATACTTTTTTTTTCAGTAAGTATATGGCAGCTAAACAGAGGTAGCAATGCTTATGTGCAATACACCTCCCTCCTATAACACACTGAAAAAAGTATCATCACCTGAAGCAATAACTTAGGGAATGGATAGTGGTAAATCAATGGGAATGAAACCATGCTTAGGTCTCCCCCCTGCTGAATGAAGTGAGAATGTAACTTAACATGCATTCATAAAACATGGAAAAAAATAATTCGCTACAGTCTAGTTGAAAGTTAGTTACCAGGATGTATTTCACTATGCATAGCATGAAGAAGTAATTTCTGGACAAAGCTACTTCTTCAATGTGCTTGACTTACTAATGACCACTCAGGCAATAAAGTATCTACAACTCATGACTCACCATGAGAAGTACACTCCTTGAATCCTCTGCAATTAATCTGATAAACAAGCACAGGACTAGTCCAAAACTCTATCCAATCATAGATATTTTGAGGGATAAACTGAATTACCATCATAAGTCTGTGCTTTACTTATCTGTCCTTACATTTTGAATTCAGTCTTACGACAAGAGAGCAGTTTCAAGCAAACTTTTTGTTCAAAATCCTTACTCATAGCCAATGTAAGGTTATGGCAAATACCATTATTCACTTCCACCCACAGAAACATCCATTGACAGAGTATAGCATTATCATTTATATCCAGCTAGCCATCTGCACAGTAAAAGATGAATTTTAACTCATCCTCAGGGCTTCCTGTACTTTCTGGGAGACAAAAGAGATGGCAGAATTTTTACAGATATATTATATATGGACAAGGTATCCAGAACTTTGCTGAACTGAGTTTTCACTACTTGCCTACAGAACATCCATGAATAAATATGTTACTCATTCCTTCTTTCTGCACATGCAGTGTAACAGGCTCTTAAACTGCATGACCACATACTTTCTACCAAAGATGCAAATCTCATTTAATGCACAGGACAAATAATGATAACGTATATAATTTTTTTTTACATTTTTCTTTTTGTCCTTATTGATCAATGTTTGATTACAGGCATTGTCTAGCCAACATTTCCCAATACTTTTATACTTGGATTAAAAAGCTACTGTCCCATAAAAGGTATAACTATTTCCTTGTTCTTACTGCTTTCTCAGCTTACAAAACCATGGGAATGCTCCTACTCCATTTTAACTTAGGTAAAACAGGTTAGCTTAAATCAACATAAATAATCACCATTTAAAAATGTTGGCTACATGGGTATACAACCTCCACATGTGATGAGAACAGAGCTTCTCCACTAATTGGGGGGTATTTTGTTTTGTTTTGTTTTTTTCTTTTTGATATTTTTACTCTAAAACTAAGGATTCTGTGTACAGGAGGAAAACAACCTCAAAGAGCAGAAAGACCAGAGAACATCAAGGAGTACTGTCTTGCATAGGAGGAAAATGGTTTTGTATTGCATGCAACACTAATGAACTTTTATTGGAATACTCTCATTTACACTGTCTACAATTTATAGAAGACACTGATAATCTGGAAAGTTCAAAATGTAAGCTGATGAGAAACAATAAGAAAACTGGTTGTTAGTAAGATAGTAAAAAAATCTCCATGCTGTAATTTACTTGAAAGATTGAGAAATAACAAAAATCACAGTCTGTTCGCTTTTTAATAGAACTAGCAAATACAAGCAGAAATGTTTCAGTGAAGCAAGGCTTATAAATAAGGAGAAGCAGCATTTCTGAATAAACAAAATGAAATACAAAAACTCTTAATAAAGCCTAACAACGATAACAACAAACATCAATTTAAGTATTAATGAGAATAATTGGTCTAGATATTATGTGATTAACATAATTAGCTCAAGAGGGAACTCGGATGAAGCAGTGATGTCTACTTCCTAAGAACAAATCATTAAATGATTACCCGATGCGAATCTCTGACCATCTAAACAATTCTAAATATGCAGGGGAGCTCCAGAAAACCAGAAAAATACTTTCTTCACCTGACCCACTCAAATACGAAATAAAATCAGACAACAAACCCTCACATACTTCAGCATATTAGAAGAAAGCAATGTGTCAAAAAATGGATAATATGCCAGGCTTATTTTTGCTGCTGATTGGATTTTACTAGTGACAGCCAAAGAACAAAATTATTAACTGCTTTAAGATACATACTGAACAAAAAACACCATTACCATGTAAGACCTCAGTATTACTTACCAAGAGGACACTGTTCAATATTTCTGTACTATCAGTCCATAAAACAATTCCTGATCTATCTGATTTATATATCCTTTCCACTAACCTGTTTTTCTACTCAAAGGAACAGCCTGACAACACAACAGGTAGAAACTTTTCCACTAAGTCCTCCTCGGTATTTTTACAGGCAAACTGAATCCACTTCTAAGCTGGCTCTCTTCTAACTAACTCAGGTAAAACAATAAAAAAACTCACTGAACAAGACACACAGGAAAGAAGCAATTTCACCTTCAACAATTACACTGACTGTTTCAGGAAATGACACATCGATAAAATACACAACAGTCTCCCCAGAAGTCAGTTCCAAAATTATTCTGTCCCTATGACAGTTGTATGCCATTTTCATCACCTGGAAAAAAAAATGGCATTCCCATGAGGTGGTCTACCACGTCTCTGGGAAGTGCCATCACTTCATCGGTCTGTCTCTGAAATACTGATAAACTAACATAAAGTTTCTGGACACAAGAAAAATGGCAACCTGTGAACTACTCAGTACAAAAGTCTACTGATCAGTTTTACCTCTGTGGAAGTGAGGATTATACCAAAACACAGAGGAACAGGATCTATCCAGGTAAGCCTACAGACACTATTGAAAGTTTAGAAAAACATTCACAATAAAGGCAACTGCTATCAGTCTGGACATTACCCCAGAAATGCAGCACCTGTGAGGACCATAACAGTTGCATTGGTTCAGACCAACAAGACCACCTAGTACAACATCTCATCTCCAACTGGCTATTAGCAGATGCTGAGGGAAGAGTGAGAACAGGGCAAGCAGTTATGCCACTTATACTGGAGGGAATGGGACTGGAGGATTCATCCTTTCTGTCATACTTAGAGAAAAAAAATAAACCTCCAAGAAAGAGATTAAAATATGTAACTAGTGGGGTTTGCTAATAAAAAGCATTAAAAGCTACTGCTATGGTGTTAGTGGTGCAAGTCATGCATTACTCAAATAATTTCTACATTCACTTTTGCTCTTTGGCAAGTATTTGTTGCATACTTGGGTATGACATAAGCACAGCAGGGCTGCATTGGTATGAAACGGCATCATGATATACTGAGACAGCTTAACTATAAACCAAGGACATTATTAACATGCTACTATATCAGTTCCTCTTGCCTAGGCCGGGGAGATGTCAGAATAACAGCAAGAAGTGGAATACGACAACAGTGATAGTCTCCATCTTCTGAGTATCCTTCATCTACAGTGCTACAACCACTACCCTGTGCTACAGAACAGGCATTTCTGATTAGTTAGTGTGGAAATGCCAATTTCCACAAAATTAGTTCTCAAAAGATAATAAATCAAGCATAGACTCTGTTTTTTTAAGTTTTAATTCTGGTAGTATGCTGACATATTTAGCATGTATATACACTTCCTGCTTACATTTATCTTTTCATATATTCTATCCCTACTTATGGAAATACGTAATAGCCACCCTTTCAGATATTTAACAACCTTAGCCAAAGTGCAAATAACATTCCTCTATACAGCACCATTTAAAACCAGTAATGAATGAATGAATTTAAAAAAGTAAAGGAATAATTATGATTTACTGTACAAATTTGTACTTCAGTATTGCTTAATAATAAATACCAAAGCGCAGACTCGCTCCCTAAACAGAGCCACACATCAGCATCTCACTGCTTTCTCTCTCATAGGACTGTAGCAAATTTTAAAGCACATGATGCTGGTATCTTGATATCTGAAACTGCAGCACCAGAAAAGGAACAATTTTCATTCTTCTATTTTGGCTCACTTTTTTTGTGAAATGTGCTAAGCTGCATCTTAAAAATGCAAAAGAAAAATCCCTTCTCTAGAACAGAAAAAAAACCCCAAACAACAAATGTCTTTGTCTCAAGACCACAGAAGGCATCAGGCTTAAGCTAGGTCAGGCACCAGAACCATTTCAATCACTGAAACCTTCAGCACAGATTACAAGGTAAGAAACAGAAATGTGTTTAACTAACTCCCACAGAGCTATATCCTTTCTATGCTCAATTAGCTCACTGAAAGCTATCACAAATATTGGGAAAGCATACATTTACATATAAAATTATATTGGGAAGACCTAAAGGAAATTTCAGGTAAAGGAATCTACACAGATGCCTTTCCTTGTGAAGCCTCCTCAATTTTCTACCAAAGGGACAGTGCAGTGAGTTTCCAAATGATTAGAAAGAGTGTATTCAGAGATGACTGCTTCCAGTCCTCAGCCAAACATAACGCCATCCAGTGACCAAATCTGACCACATCTTTGCCCCCTTCTAGGGCACATAGTAGAAAGGAATAGTAGAAAAGAATGAAAAGCAAAAAGGTAGAGCTAAAAAAGTGACAGAATTAGGGCTTAATTTGAATTCTGAACCCGCACACAGTTGTCATTTGCTTCACAAGAAATTGATGGATACAGGAGAGCACAACAGGAAAAATCAACAGTCCATAAAAAAAAATCCATGTAAAATTACTTAAAATTATTTTGGTCACATTACATGATATATTCTCTTCTTGCTTGAATGAACAGCAGGTTATAGAACAGTATTTGATTATGAAGTCTGTAAATAGAAATATTAATATTAGGATGGTAATACCTTGGGTTTACCTTAGGACAATCAATCCTCTTGCTTTTCAAAGATCAGGAAAAAACAATGTAATATCTTCCTGAGGACTGTACATCCTGAATAAACATTACAGCAACATCACAGTAATATACCAAGGAATTAATTTTCTAATTTCTTCACTTTTTTTTTTTTTTGAACAGTCCAATTATGAGATTTTGGGTTCCTGTGAATGAAGTCAGCGCACTGCACTTAACAGACAGAAACTTCTGACTGTATAGTCAGTCATATTGTGAATTGAATGTACTTATATATGCATTTTTCCATTTAAAGAAATGTAGAAACTGTATTTAAGAATTATTTAACAATAGCATTTGCATGGTAGCAAAGCACCTTAAGTTCCCACTAAACATAGCTTTACATGGTTTTGGCAAATATTGCTGGAATAATGTATAAAGCTGCTGCTGAAGTGTCCAGATTCAGCCGTATTTAAGCACATCATCAGGTGCTCAAGACTCATCCCCTCAGGGAAGTGATAACTTTGCTCCCACAGAACAAAAGGTGATATAGCAGTTTTCCATGTCAAAATTCTGTGTTGGTACAGTTTGTCCTTTGTTCTTATACAGAAAAAACATTAAAAAATTAGGAGAGGCATCTCTGAAATTCACTATCAGCAGCTTAAGAGATACACATCTGGTTCAGAATCAATGTGCTTAGGAAGCTCTTATTATTGTGGTGGTGAAGCTTCAAAAAATACCATTAAGTTTGGAATTGCAAATATTTTTCTAAGAAATTTGTTGAGAAATGAGGATCTATCCACCAGAGACTAAAAATTCCATGATCTTATGGCTATTACTACAATCACCTGTTACTTTTCCCTGAATGATATGGATGAGGACAAATGGAAGGTCTCTTGTGAGTTTTGTATTATATCTAGGCATCTGGAAAGGAAACGACCTCCTTCTTACAGAGTAATTCTTAAATTCCATTCATAACACTTCCTTATATCACGATGTACCTTTAATGAATCTTTAAAGCAAGATCATTTATCTTACTGGTATAACTTCCACTAGCAACTGAAGATTAAATATATGAGCAAAGGCACTTTTTGTTGTGTCTATATGAAGTTATTTTTCTCATCTATAAAGTTCATAACATATCCCATGAGGACATAACGCATGAAATAAAGACCAGACCTCAGACTACAAGTAGTAGTCTTAATCTGTAAACAAGTTTTTTCCACAGCTAATATGTAAATATAGCACACAATAGTGTGTAAATGACTCTGAAGAAGAGTTAAAATGAACCTAGAAATATTTAATCAGTTTCTTTAATCAAGACAACCTCTTATGTGGTTAAATTTTGCTTGCAAAAGTCAGTCAAAAGCACTTTGCATGAGAAGCAGTCCAGTATGTGCTCCAGTTTCAATTTTAGTCCTGCCTAACACATTGTTGAGGTTTAAGCCATAAATCAGCCACGCAGTTTGTTCACTCACTTCCCCCTTTTTATTCCCTCTGCTCCTGGAGGGATGG
>JAOEHY010050327.1:0-10691 GCA_025447955.1 Psilopsiagon aurifrons
GCCACAAGTCAAAAACACAGTGCTGCACCAAATACTAAGAAGGAGAAAAATGACTGCTACTGCTGAACCCATGACACCCGCCCCTTCAAAAGTTGCAGTTTTGCATATTTATTTTTTCTTCACAGAGAGAGTATATATTTATGAATTTAGTTGCAATAATGTCACAGGGAAAAAATATTAAGATTCTGAATACATGAGTCGTGTAGGTATCTAACTGCAGCAGCAGTCGAAAGGCTGTGTGAAGAAACATTTACATTTTGCCTTGCCTTCTTTTGAACATTTTTTCTCTATTTGGAGCTTCTTACTACTACCATTTCCTAGGACTATGCTTCCTATTGCATAAGGTCAGTAAAGAGATCAAGATACCCTTTGTTCCCTTATAAATTGCTTATATGGCTTACAGCATATGAATAAGTCAGAATTATCGGTCACTTTTCATTCTCTAGAATATCTACCAGGAAATGCCTGTACTTCAAGCCATAATATTTTCTCTAAAACCTATAATAAAGAAAATAGGTAGCATTTGCTACTACTCTACCAGGTCATGTTTCTGTTTGCAAAATTGAAGAGAGCCTCAGGTAATTTTCTTGAGCTGCCTAGTGGAACAATTTGCTGAGCAGTGTGCTTGAAGTCACTGTGAATTTTAATGACATAACCACAGTTTTGGGCTGAGATATCTTCCTGAGGTGTCTCCCCCTGTCCCTCCTCATGGCATAGGTTCTACTAGGATATACAAGATGTGGTTCTCATCACACTTCAGTGAGCTATCAGTAGCAAGAACATAGAACTAGATCATTGTTAATGTATATCCTTTGCTCACAGTCTGTGGTATTTGCCATGGCCCTGGCACTGTAACATGATCCACAGCATGTCTGACTGGGCAAGCTGCTTTACAATTAACTTAAACTATTGTTTTCTATCCAGAGATATTATTTTCACGCTATAAATAACTAAACTGCATAATTCATTGTCACATGATAATGCGGAGGCCAAAACAGGTTCACATTCTTCTGCATCTGGTAAAAACAATTATCTAGACGCAATCTCTTGAGGTAGGAAATGCGCTCTTAAAGCTGAAAGAGGGGTATGTCAAGGTCCATTTGGATCTCTCAAATTTTCAGGGCAATGTACTCTGTGATTTAATTTTATTTTCATGACCTCATTAAGAAATACAATAAACAAGAAAAAAAGGAGCTCAATCCCCTATTGTGCACACTTAGTCTATCCTGTTAATTCACTCATTCACTATTCAAGTCATACGATTTCATCATTTATACCTCTTACTATCATGCACCTATGAGCAAAAGAAAAGAATTAGTAACCTACCCAGTGGTGAGAGTGCTCATCCTTCCTACTCTGACACGGCTAGTGCTTCCCCTGCATCACATTGGGAAGCATGAAAGCCTCAGAAGTCCATTTGCCATGGGGCGTTGGCTTTTGGGTAAGTTAGCACTTTATACCTTCCAGATGGAGGTTTGGTCTATACCATTTCCATAAATTAATGAATTCTGAGGAAACTGCCAGACAAAAGATAAAGGCTAGAAGAGACAGAAATTTGTAGGTGATCATAGCTGCATAGTGGCCCTTTTGCCACTTGTCCTGCCTATCGGATGCTCTAGGTTTGACCTAATGGTTCTGCTCCCAGCATACATCAGGCCTCAGCAGAGCCTGGTTTAGCCAGAATTTAAGTAAGAGCTGAGTGAGCAGCCACAGAAGTACCAGGGGAATATTTAACCTATGTGCACCCAGTTTTCAAAGCATCAGTTACAAGACACTTTTCGAGACAGACTGGTGAGTTGGATGGATCTCTTGTATTACTCAATTTAGCAGATTTTGAGTTCTTACTGCAGAATCAAGCTTAACTGCATTTGACATCCATTATCTACCTAAATAGTCTTACTGATATCAGGCAGAGTTTATATTTCCTAGCAATTGCATTTTATGAGTTGTAAGGCCTGCATACGGGGAAATGACTTAAGGTTTGGATGAGCTTCAGAAGTTCTTGGAATAAATCAATATATTTAAAACACGGCATTTGAGCACTTTTTTTGCTTCTAAATTCCTAGTTTCCTCTGTTCTTTGCCATCATCATGAAAGAAAATATTTTGGACGATATCTCTCAATCCCTATCAGAGGACTGAGGTTCTGTCATGATGCAAAGCAGCAGTTTGATTTGAGCTGAAATTCTGACTATTTGCTTGGTCACTGAAGTCAAAGGGAAAATGACAATTAATTTCTTTGAACTCATTTGATCATCTTTGAACTTATTTGATCAATTTCCAGTCTCAGCTATCCCACTACTCTACTGTCTTTGATCTTGGCAGTAAAGATAAGTGGGTAGATGATAAGGAACCATTGTTCCAGTTTCCCATTTTGCTAAGGAGGAGAGATACAAAGACTGCCTTTGTAGCATATTTCTGGATTATCAAATGAAAGTTGATGTAGGAAGTACGATATAATCCCTTAGAGGGGTACTTAGCCAGGTATTGCATATGCTTACCTTAGGCCTTATGAGAACTTTCTCTATATTAAGCAGCTTGGGTTAACTTCCCAGTTCCAAGGGGGGTTTCTGCCCTCATTACAGCTCCTCAACCTTTTTCTCCCCCTCTTCTTCTCTTCCCTGTGCTCCACTTTCCACAGAAAGGAAAACTGGTCATGTGGGCCATGTGGGAGCTTCAGCTTATTTTATGCTTTCACTAGCCACTAGTCCTAGACCACCTACAATCTATTAGACCCTGGTGCCCTGTTGTGAACAGAAGGGATCGTGGTACATAATTTGGCCACACATAGTAAGAGACTATCACCATAAACTGGTAAGACAGTGAATGAAATATAAAGTGTTAATCACCTAAATTTAACAGCAATGTATGACAGCACATCTGATAATATGTCTAAACTCAAACCCATTTTGCTGTGAATCAAGTTCTGAAGGACACAACTATGAAAGTATTGATTAAAAGTTAAAGATGACTTTAAAATAGCCATTTATCTAATTCTGCAGACAAGAAAAGAAGGGAAAGCTACTCAGTGTTCATTAATCTAAAGAACTGTTTATTATTTCACCTTGGCAAAATGTGCTATGAGGAAGCTGGAACAAACACAGCTATGTCAAAAAGAAAGAGGAAAAGTCAAGGAGAGAAATACTAATTATGAAGAAGGTCTGATTTTCTACTTTGGTTTATGTGTGTATTTTTCTAAATCTTAAGATGTCACTGTATTTACCAGAACATTAATAATTCCAGCTGCCTATTCTTTGAGTTTTAGACATATAATCTACTCATCCATGAGCATGAATACTCTGCAGAAGTCTCTTCTTGTTTGCTGTATAGGACTACAGGACAATAGTAACACAGGAATACAAGGAATTCTTCTAATAGGCAATGAATCCAACAAATTTGAATAAGGAGAAGGATTTTTTCCTTTATTATTTTCACAGTGGGAACATAACTAAGTTAACTCTAGTGCCTTTCCTTTTGTCATTCCTGCTCATGCTCTTCACAGCCAGTCTCTAATCCTCCTTTGATCTTCCTGCTATTTATTTCAAGTCATCACAGAGCTCTGTGATTTAGAGCCAGTTTCTAGGGATTATTTTCACTGAAGGGCCCTCTCCCAAGACTATGGGTAGAAGACTTCTTTTGGAGAGGAGATAAAATGTTATCCTGCTGCAGACAAATCTCCGAAAACTGAGAGAGAGCAGAAAACATGCTTTCTCACTTATTAATATAGTAAAAAGTCTTTGTTTTTTTCTAGTCTAAAATCTTTTTCTTAGGCAAAGGTGACAGATGAAGGACCTGAACTTTCTGTATTGATATTATATGCATTTTCTGAGGAAATAGGGAGTCAAAAGAGATCTTTTGGGCAACTTCCACCAAAAAGCCACTGGATTAATGAAAACACGTAGACAAGCAAACTTTTAAACTAACTTTGCTGCCCTTGGCAATTTTGTGATGAACACATCCATCAGGTTTTTACTTACCTCCTAAGAAATCTTTGATCCATTTGCAGGCACCTGCTCCCAGAATGTTTTATCAGAGCAGGTGATGTGACAGACTGATAGGCCCTGATGCAGTGGAAGCTCATGCAGTTTCAACTCTCTATCTGTGCAGTACTGGCTGCGTGACTGTGCTTTCAGGCTGACAGCTTCAGTTTTACCTGACAATCTCTGTGATAGCTGCACTGCCAAATAACATTTCAAGTAATAACCTGAAAATAATATATTCTCAGAGCAAAATTGTCACCTGTGAAGGGCCTTAAGAAACCAGTGACTTGGCCAAGAATAGCACTTAAACTCTGGGCATTTTCATTCCTGAGAGTGGAGAGCTGGTAGGGGCTGAGAGTGGAGAACCTGAGAAGTGTACTTACTAAGAAGTGTGCTGCATTTTCATTGTTATAGAGTTCAGGTAGATACACTGCTGAGGTATCTGAAAAGGCACAATTTGCATGTTGAAAAGATCCAATTTGCATGTTTATGAGAAGGCTTTTTATTGTAATGACATGGATAATGGCTTAACTTTATATTACCAAAAAAATGAAAAGGGAATGTGTCACGAGAGTGACAAATAGTGAATCACTCAGCACCATGTACACAATCCAGCTTTCAGCTTCTAATGCTCAAGTACACCCAAACTTAAAAAAAATAAAATAAAATTGTGAGGAAATATATGCCTGCCCAAACTAAACTTGGAGTTAGAAGGCTACTTGCATGTACAGCAAAATATTTTTTGAGCCAATAATTAACATAAGACATGGGTAGAATATGCAACCTAGTGCCCTGAGAAGTTCCACACTTTCCATCTTAGTATCTTCTCTGGGCTGACTAATTAACACAAAGGTCATTGTTCTCATTTTTCCAGAATCAACAGAACATTAAAGGAGCAGATTGCTGATTATGTTGGTAGATGAGGGATGCTGCAGTTGAGATGAAATTTCAGTTTCACAAAGGCTAAGACCAAAGCCCATAAATTGAGCAACGGGGTATTTACTGTGTACTATACTGCTTTTCTGAAAGGAGAAAAAAGGAACTCTCATGAAAGCACACAACTAAGGAGAAATGGAAATAGGGATGGCCTTTATACTTTGATCAAATGTGCATCTGCAAAGTTCTGTGTGAGAAATAACATAATGGCATAAGCCAAAGCTAGATATTAGAACAACAAAAATATGTGCAGATGCAATTGGCTGTACAAGTAAGTTGGTGTCTTGTAGTGGGGTATATATGACCACTATGTTGTAGCCACCTAGCTTAACCAGAAATGCATCATGTTGGGTAATGCCAGAAGGAGAACTACATGCCTTTACCTTTTGCTGCCTTTAAATCTGTAGCTGAGTCAGGACAAGCACTCAACACTTCAGAGGATTGTGCAAGAACACTTAGGAGTTTTTTTCTCAGGTTTCATTTGCACCAGAAATATGCAAGACATACTCTTTTTTTTTCTTCCATAAACAGTTGATGGCTTTTCTTTAGATTTTGGAAAGAATAAAACAGTGCTGATATTAAAGAAAAGAAAGAACATTTTTTTTATTTCAGTATATGAGTTTTGGCTTAAGTACTGCTGGAAGGACAAGTGTATTCATATTGTAACTAAATAATTTCTCCGTGTCCTCCAAGTAATGGACTTCTGAGGCTGTAAGGTATCATTCTACTCACTTCATATGATTTCTCATGAATGTAACACAATGTAATGTAGACTTTCACTTCCAGGAATTACTGCATCAAATGTAATTTTTGATTGACCATACCTCCCAAATGGGCATTACATGTAAACACTTAAGCTAAAGAATTCAGAAAGGGAATCTGATACTTCGTGTTAGATTCTGTTGTATAAAAACTGCTAAAGGCAATTTCAGATGTTTTTGAATTAGAAAAAAAAAAGTGGATGAAATTTTGCAACCCTGTTTCTTCTGAGTTAACTGCTGCTGGGAGGAGGGAGAAGTACTAGAAACGAATCAAGAGACCTCTATAAGGTTTGTGCTGGCCCACCTCTCAAGTGTGTCAAGGTCCCTCTGGATGGCATTCCTTCCCTTCAGTGTGTCAACCACACCACACAGCTTGGTTTTGCTGGCAAACTTGCTGAGTGTGCACTCAATCCCACAGTCCATGATGCCAGCAAAGATGTTAAACAACGTCAGTCTCCCATAGCATCATTATGGACAAATTATAGAGTGTGGGGTGAATGAGCTAGACTTCAAGCAGCTCAAAAACTAACTAGACCATTGGGCTTGAGGTGTTACTGTTCAATGTTTCAAAGTCTAAGTGTCTGCCAGTGAAATACAGCATTCACTGGGGTTGCTACGGGGCCTAATACTTTTTAATGTCTTCCTTACCAATGTGGACTGTGGGAAGAAATGTACTCTCAACAAAGTAATGGATGGCACAAAACTGGGGTGAATGGCTGGTAGGAATACTCACCATATATAGGAACCTTGACAAGCTGAAGGAATTGGCTGACGAGAACCTGAAGAAGTTTGTTAATGATGGGTGCAAAGCTCTGGATCTGAAGCAGAAAAACCTCATTGAGCACTCAGGGCTGGGAACTAACTGGTTAAGTCACAACTTTACTGGGTAGGACCTGAGGCCCTTCTGCTGTGGACAGCAAAACAACTATGAGTCAGCACCATGCCTTTATGGCAATGAAGGCCAGCCATGCTGGGCTATGCTAATGAGAGTAGGTCTATTCCTTTCTTCTTGACACTTGCCAGACCACATCTGGATCTGTGTCCACTTTTGGACTAGATAGACTTCAGGGGTTTCTTCTGACATAAATTCTTCTGTGAAAGTGCAAGAAAGAAAATTGCAAAATAACAGTATACATATTTGGCGCAAGATGATGCAGTACATTTTATGTGGTGAAAAATATAGCTGTACTTCATAAAAGGATTGATTTCTGCTTCATTATGTTAATAAGATTTTTAGCTGAGGACATGAGATTATTTTTTTTGATGGATAAGAAATCTGATTGCCTTAAGGCAGTAATTTTAATATGAAGCCCTATGAAATTTTCTGAGATAATGAAGAGAGAGAAGAATCCGAAGAATTTATTTTTCTGTTCTGGAGTGTTCCAAGAAAAGGAACTAAATGGCTTAAACCAAAGCACAAATAAGATCATATTATTAACTATTTTAGAATGAAAAAGAATACCCAGAGATGTGCAGACTTTGGGAATTGGTGACTGTGTGATCCTGTTGTCAGATGCTGTAGCAAAATAAAACTTTGATGTTCAGCTACATGCTGGCTTGTTTTGCCTCATTTTTGATTGATTCAGCATGTTGACTTTCTATGTGCATCTTTGCATCAAGAAAACCCTGATTTCTTTGGTTTTGCTACTAGTATGGAAAAAATTGTTCTTCTGCTACTAGTATGGAATAAATTGTAGAAATCAGTGGAAGTGTCATTTTTATCCACTTTCTGCTGAAGCATGCAGCTGATTTTGAAGGGATCTGATTATAACAATGTTGTGGGTGCACTGAGATATTTGCATAGCAAGTGTTGCATGGAAGCATGGATTCTTTAACAATCTTATATAGTTTCAAAAGCACCTCCTCCCCCCCCCCCAAAAAAAAAAAAAAATAATCCATCTCCAGTACTCCTCCAGCTCTGTCCATATCAGTTTTTTGGTTGCCATCATTTATTTTAAACCTGAGTTTCATAAGTTAGCCAAGATACATTGCTGTCTCATACTGCAGGGGGCAAGTTATTAATTCATCTACTACTACTACAGAGAAATCATCCCTCCTGTTGAACTTCCATTGCTAAGACTCTGCAAGACTTTCTGAGTGGGTAGCTAACATAACCTTTTAAGACAAATGTTTATACTGCTTTGTCAGGCAGCAGTTTGAACAAAAAGAGTTCAAAAAATTGACTTGGAGCATAAGATGTAGGATTAACGAGGCGTGACATACGCTGAGGTTCTCAGACATAGATCTGGTAACTTTTATACATAGCACATTTAACTATTAAATACAAATAAAGATGGAAAGTTGTTTCAGATCTGCTTATGTAACTCCCTGCCTACCACATTATGCCCCAAACATACGGTAAGCATGTATATCTTTTGAATCATTCAAAATTCCAAATATCCAGATAAAGGGAGCAATAACTGACCCTCAGCAATATAAATCACCTCTCTAGGAGACTTCTTATGCATCAGAAATAGAAAACAGCTTCTTCCAAATCATTCTAAAGTGCAATAGAAACAAAGTAATGGCTCATACTGAAATATATTAGACGCAAGCAAGAAGCTTCATTTCCTAATGTTTCACAGAAGAGGAGAAAGTAAACAGAAATTATCTTTGATGACATAATCAATGGGTGAAGAAAATATAATAATTGTGGCTCTTTCCCTCTTTCTACTTGATATTTATGCACCCCTTAATTACATTCTCATTTTTTAATTTCTGTTGCTTTTTGTGAGAAATTCCTCAAAGTGCTACTCTCACTGGCAAATTTCAAGTGCTAAAAAAAGCAAGAAAGAAAATGGAGAATAGTTGCCAAACGCTGTCCAAAGGGCTTGCTCATTATTTGCTTGGAAGGATATCTTATTTCAAAATTTGCTAAAAACTTTTTTTTTAAAAAAAATATCAAAATTAGTAAAAAGATCTTCTACTAGCAGTCTGCTCATTTTGTAAAACTCTAATTCTTTTCTTTTCAAATTCGTGTTCTGTTTAAGCCCTATATTTTTATATAGCCTACACATGTTAAAATTGCATAATCCACTCAAAGATCTAAGTATATACTTGATACACTGTAGGTGTTTCTGTATGCATTTGTATAAAGAGTAGGTATGCAGACATGTAGGAAGCTGAAAAATTCCGTACAATGAAGTTTAGCAGAATATATTCCATTTTTGAGATTGCGAAGGAAATAAGCCAGCATATTAACAATAGGAATGGCTCACAGATTCATCAAGGGAGGTTCAGACTTTATATTAGGAAGTCTTTCTTTTCTGAAAGGATAGTCAGACACTGGGACATGCTTTGTAGAGCGGTGGTCAATATCCCAGGCCTGCCAGTGTTTACAAGGTATCTGGACAATGCCCTTAAGAGCATGCTTTAACTTTTGGAAAGCCCTGAGGTGATCAGGCAGTTGGACTAGGTGATTGTTCTAGGTTCCTCCCAACTGAAATTATTCTGTTTTGTTCTGTTTTGTTGCTGTAACACAACATAGTTTTTCCATCTGGGTGTGTCCCTCATGGTCATTTTAGATATTTGCTGTTAATTCTGTTGAGATCCATCTTTATTGCCCACCAAGCGAGCATGTTGCCACTTGGTCTTGGACTCACATTTCATGAACACTACAACCAGAGTGACAAATAAAACAGAAAATATACTGAGTAATCTTTAGTAGGACTAAAATGCAAACTTAAAAAATAGTTATAGAAGGAACAGTGGTTCTCCTTTCTCTAATTTCCACTACTATTCCTTCCCACACTTCGCTCTGTGATCCACTTACCTGAGTCCATGTTCTTAGAAGAAAAATGTGAGAGGAACAGGTTCTGAGATGGATCTGGTAGAGTGAGTTCCAAATTGGACTGGTTGGAAAGTGAGCTTCGCATTTTTGAAGAGAATTGTGAAGTGTGATTGCTTACAATAGCAGGAAATTCAGAAAGTCTCTTCTTGCCACATGGTCAATGTTCCTAAGCCTCATGGCCAATGTTCCTTAAAATGCAGTGACATTTGCTATAAAATTGCCGGGCAAGAATCTGGTGTTCCTGTGTTAACCCTCTGACATTGGGATGTTCCCTGATGGGCAGGGATGTGCCCGTCCAGGTAGTTTAGGGACTAAAATTCAGAGTTAGAGGATGATGTGTAGCGTTCTAACCTGTTATATTTCTGTTTGGGTGGTGCATAATGAGTACCTGAGCACAAACCAAGCTAAAACTAGGGAAAGCAAAACGAAATACACCTTGATACAAATTTATCAATCATCATATATCAATAATGATATAAAATTAAATACTTTTCATGCAATACCTGCCTTTCTCCTTGCCTATATCAGACTGCCCAGGGAACTGGTTGAGTCACCATCCCTGAAGGTATTTAAAAGATGCGTGAGTGTGGCATCTAGGGACATGGTCTAGTGGTGAACATGGCAGTGTTAGATTAACAGTTGGACTCAATAATCTTAAGGGTCTTTTCCAACCTAAACTATTCAATGTCTGTGATTCTAAGATCTCCCTTTGGAGTTCTTACAAGTTATATCGCTGTCTTCATTAACTTTATAGAAAACTTAGGCTTTTATTTTGGAAATCTGCTTTGATAAAAATGGTACATGGGCATGCTATGTTTGTAAATCAGGCCAATTGGATTTCAGTCTAAATGTGTCTATATTTAAGGGATGGTTTGCTATTACTGTATTTATTCCTGAAGTTCATACTTTTCTCATTCGGCTTTTTGACCTTATCACATTCAAATCTTATTTTCTCAGGAGGTCAAATGCATTCTGAATGCCCTGGATAGCTCTCTCTCCTCCCTTAGTGGCCCAGATGATTTAACATTTCAAATAAAATACCAAAGTTACAGCTGCTGGTAACAAAGGCTTCAAGCAGATAAGGGCGTGACTAGTCTTGGGATGAGAGCTACAGGATTCATCTGTTACGTGGAAGGTTTGCTAATCTCTCATGGCAGTCAGGTGAAGTTCCTGACAACTGGAAAAAGGGAAATATAACCCCCATTTTCAAGAAGGGGAAAATGGA
>JAOEHY010050330.1:0-11069 GCA_025447955.1 Psilopsiagon aurifrons
CTTCAGATACTGGAAGGCTGCTATGAGGTCTCCACGCAGCCTTCTCTTCTCCAGGACGAACAGCCCCAACTTTCTCAACCTGTTTTTATACAGGAGGTGCTCCAGTCCCCTGCTCACCCTCATGACCCTCCTCTGGTCTTGTTCCAACAGTTCCATGTCCTTTTTGTGTTGAGAACACCAGAACTGTACACAATACTGCAAGGGGGGTCTCACAAGAGCAGAGTAGAGGGGCAGGATCACCTAATTCAGTGTGCTGGTCACACTTCTTTTGATGCAGCATAGGTTGAATACACCCTATAGGAGTCCAAAATTAAGAAGAACTGGTGAATTCTATTGTGAATGGCAAAGATGCTACGCTTTCATCTTGTTCACTGGGGCCAGAGATACCAACGGACAGGAGGGCTAGCTGGGCCTGAGCTACAAGTTTCAGTGCTATAGCCCAGCTGCCAGCTGAAGAATTAGCTGAAGTTCTGACTATTAAAAAATGTTAGCTGTAGTTTCATTTCAGGGCTACAGTGAGTGAAACCAGAATACAATTCTCAGTCAACTTTCAAAGACAGTGTAACATAGGATATTAGTGAGACAAATATTTAATACAGTCAGAAAATGCTGTAAATAGTAGCATTGTTGAAAGTTAGATAGTTCTAAAAGCAACTGGTAAATCCAGCAACGTTTCCTGTACATGACATTTTACAGATTGTATGCATTGCTCTGTCTTTTCTAGCCAATGACTAAACTGTCTGCTAACTCTAAAATCTGTGTTAGCTTTCTTTGGGAGATGAGCTAAAGCTTTAAGGCAGCAATTAGGTAGGTATTTCTGGTTTTGATGCTTAGAATCCTGCAGAGACAGGACTTTGCTTTCAGTATCCCTGTTCAATAGCTTGTTACTTTCTAAAGCATCACTCCCGAAATAAACCACTTGCTAGCAAAAGAAACAGTGGGTAATATAAAAAGTTTCCCTTTGGTTCTAGCTTTTAACTTGACTTTGTCTTATTTTAAGTAAATCAATCATAATATCTTCCCTTTGAAACCTTTGTGCTTCATGGTGCCTGTTCCAATTTTGGTTCTTACCCATACTTTGGCTATATTATCCTCATAAAATGGCTAATTATTTCTGTACTCTGATATCTATCTTCTCTACGGCTGTGAAATGTACAGTGTCGATTTTTTGTTGTCGTCAGTTCCTAAGAAATGAAAAGCTTTGATTTTGGAGTTATCAAAGAGAAAACCACATACAGAACCTTTAATGTATTAAATACTTATTTGCTGCCTGTCATTAGGATGCATAGTAAAAGTCCATTATAACTTGCCTTTCTAAATTTTCACATGGAGATAGTCCTATTTCAAGTCTACTTCTGATAGCCTTATTCCTTTTTCCAAGGAATGAGGGAGGAAAGCATTATCCCATCCTCCCTGCGTACCTGTCTGAAAGCCAAGGACGTAGCAACCCCGATAGCATTATAATGACAGTTCATTCAAAGACGTCAACAAAGGATTATTATTATTTTTTTAAAAAGCTTTAATTTTAAAATGTTAATGGAAAGTTTCGAAAAGAGAAAGTAGCCTTCCCTCACCCTTTCATTCTTGTACTTGGAATTTCTCTCTGACTTAGCTGAAAGCCAATGAATATGTGAGGCAAAGTAGGAAGTTGGAACTCTGCATCCAAGTGTCAGAGCAATTTGGTGCAACACTACGCTTGTAAAATTCAACATTTTCAAATGAGTATGAATCACAGAAGAGATCTGCAGCATGAACCTGAGATCAGACTGTGTAGTCTGCACCTCTACAAGAGGCTCCTGGGAGAGCAGCAGGAAAAGTTCAACTCTGCCGGTTTTCACGAGTAAACAGCCTTGAGGAGATGCAGGTTGCAACAACCTGAACAAAGCCAACTGTGGCCTAGTGCCAGCTTTGTTAATGCAGTTCTTATTTCACAGAAATGTCTTGCTATATATTTAAATTAAAACCATTCTGCTATGCAGCACTTTCTTATAATTCATTTGCCTGATGGAACTGGAATACTGTTATGAAACAGCCTGATCGAGCTGCATAGGAAATGCCAATTGTTAAGGTTTTTCCAAAATTAAACCAAAGAATATAAGATAGGCAGTACTTCCAGAGATTTGTTTCCATCAAAATACCCAAAAAGGTCATGGGAATTTAAGTAAATACAAACTACACACATTGTATTTAGGATAAAGGCAGCTGTCACTTCAAGGAGGATGCTTCTGAGAGATGTGCTCAGTTATCTGCATTCTAACACCGATTTAATTACAAAGTCCTCCTTGTGATTACTTCTCTCTGACATGAAGTAACTTAAATGACCTCAACTTCCAAACATATTCAAATATTTGCTAACAACCTGTAAGTTCTGCTTCCTAAGCCTGAATGGTTGAAAGAGTTCCCGCTCCAAGATACCTGACCCACACTTACTGCAAGAGGGTCAGGACTTCGTTTTTGCTGCTCACATAGCAGCTGCTGAATGCACACAGTTTACCTTCAATATGCTAGGCTTGGTACTGCAGTGTCTGCACATAAGCTGACTTCCAACAGGGATGCAAATGACTGCACACAGTGCTCCAGCTCAGCCACAGCTTTTACTTGGGAGCTGCCACAGCACATGTTCCCTTTCACTTTCTGAGTGTCACTGGGACTTTTGGCCCCTACATGGCTGGCAATGTAGATTAAAGTCATAGTGAGTCTTTTGTTTAGGCAGTCAACCTGCAGGCTGAACTGCTCCATCACATACTTCTTCATGTTTCCCAAATGACAGACACAGCCCTTCTTACACAGCCTCTGCAGCTAACTGTGAAAAAACCATACACAAATCATCTCAGTGTAGGGAATCTCCGTGAACCATAAAATATGGTCCCATACACTGAAGTAATACAGAGATAAATAACACACATTTTAACAGCTTTGCAGTCTGGCTACTCCTGCCTCTCTGTGTGCCAGTCACTTGAGTTAATACCCAATGAAAAAAGACATGTAAGGATTATGCTTCAGTTTGTGACTGAACAGGTTGCCACAGGCATCAAGTGGGCTGGAAGCTTCCCACATAGCAATTAAATCCCTGAGCAGTGGAGGGAAGACCAATCCTTCACAATTTACTGCTTATCTCTAGATATGGAGTCACTCTCTAAATACAAATGTTCACAGTAACTTAGAGCAACCTTAAGTCAGTTGTCCCTTAATAAGAACACTTGTTGCTAGAGGCTTAGCTCCTACAGTAACCCAGTCTTTAGTTTTGGCCTTTCTTGTGTTTCCTTGTACTTCTGCAGGTTTTCACTCATAATACCAGATTCACTATACAACCAGCAGAATGAAGGTTCCATCTTCCATTTCTCTTAGGATGCTGCTGGAAAGGCTTTCATTCTACATGCCTTTTTCAAAGCTTTCTCTCTCTAGCATACAGCAGTGAAGATTGGCTAACCACTATATTAATGGAATTTCAGTGTTGCTTATACTGCTTCAAAAGGAACATTGCAAAAAGAAAGCTTCTATTTTCTACCAAACCACTCAGCACATTCAGATCCAGTCCTAGAAGCTGTTGAGAATCCCTCTTTGAAAGTGACACTGAGAATTTCGGAGGACAAACTTCAACAACCCATCATACTTGGTGGGGAAAAAAGTAAACTTTGGCTTGTTGCTGTGCATTGTATATACATCTACATATCTTAGTCTTAGTTAACCTTAGTCATCCGAATCATGAAAGTGAGAATAAAAATAAAGGCACAATAAGGCTGCAGGATCAGCAAACTAGTCCATCTCTAACATAATTATGTTGTGTTGTTCTGTTTTGTTTTCCAAATGGCAGCTCTCCTTTGCAGCTGTCCTGCAGGCTCTGAATATCACATCTTTCTTATTTTGATATTTTGTTCCTACTCACTCTGTAAAAAACTGGGGCTATATTCCATGCTGAAAAGTCATTCTAAGTAGTCCTAATATGTAAATCAACCAGTGACTCCATTAGTTACTGCATTCAACAAGGTACAGGTCAGTACAGGACTTATCCTGATATTTGTCACTGAAATAACTTGCCTAATTTCATTCTGAGTATGCAAAGCTCAAGCAAATAAGGCTAATCATCTTGGCATGGTAAGTCATCTGGCAGAGAAGTGGGAGCAGTGGCTGCACTAGTTCCATTTTTTCCTTGGAGTGAGTGAGAACAAGCAACTGAAAAGGAAAACACCCCCTCTCTGCATACAGAGATACACTGCTGTGTGTGAAATGCCCACAGCCATTAAAGGGCCATGCAGCAACACTCCCGCTGAAACAAACAAGGGCTCAACAGGAGTGGGGTTTTCAAACTAAGAGATGCACCTTGTTAGCAGCAGACAAACTTCTCCAAAGTGATAAGCAAAACACGGCTGGACCAGCCAAACTGCTGCTGCACAGCTACCTCTTCCAATCACAGTTTCAGTGAAAACTCAGACTGGGCAATTTCCACTAGGCAAGGCAAAATAAGCTTCAGCCTTGTGATCCACGAAGGAACCTCTCTGGGGGAAGGCACATATTATTTACAGGGAATTGCCAGAAAGGTCAGTTTACAGAGCAGTTATTTTATACATCAAAGGAGAAAAGAAGGGAAATGTGCCAGCAATCAGCAAACTGATTCATACCACTGAGTTACGTGGTATTCTAATAAGCGGGTCAAAGAACAATTGTGAGAATAGGTCCTCAGCTGACTGCAATGGTTATCTGAACATAATTTAAAAAAACCCCACCAAAATTAAACAAACCAAAACAACAACAAAACAACAATAAGCAAATTCAAGTTTTCCAAAACAAGAATATAAGCCAAGCAACTTGAAATAAGATCTGATTCAAAATTCAGGAGAAGAGAAATTCGAGGGAAAGTAAGAAACCTTGATTGTTAGAATAAACATAAGGGCAGCCGTAGCACAATAAAATAATATCATCTATCAGCAGGAATGTGCCAAATATTAAAAAAAAAAATATTTTTGGAAAAGGAAGTCAGTTAATAAGTCACAATGAAACACAGCAAGAGAAGAAAGCTGTGATGCCAATGCTAGATTTAAGTCTATAGTTATTTTTTATGAAGAAATATTTATTGGAGCAAGAGAAATAAAGTTACAATACAAGCATTGGCAGATACACAGAATCAGAACCTAGCAGGGAAAATTTACACAAATATTAGTAATTACTCTCATTAGAACAAACCCAAAACGTTATACATAATGATGTTACAAAACTTACGCTTTGAAATACTAGCATGGGCTTTCTGTGCATGCTTGTTTTGAAAAAAATCAGTCCGCAGAGGTAATAACACAGGCATTGAAACTAATCTAAAACAAGGGAAAAATACAAGAAACCCCAAAATCCAGGAGAAGCTGGTGAAAGAGTTTTCTTTGTTACCTAGCTGACTCAACAGAATTATAAAATACTACTCCTCATTAAGCCAAAGGGAGCCTGTATCCACTGGCTCCAGTTGGCTGTTATAACAAAAGCTGCCTCAGGTTATGCAATGATTTCAATCAAACACTGCGCAGGCACAAAGGTCTGTCCACAGGGATCTAGCTGTGAGATGGGGTCTGACAAGTAGGGCCTCTGACAGTGGCTGGCAGCATCCTCAATTAGCCATTCACCACTTTGCTGTAAAGGCACTACACTCCTGAGCTCTCAACAAGGAACACTTTCCAGTCTCTAATCTGGGACCTCTCAAACCTCAGGTGTCTGTACATTCTCCCCAGGATACCATTTAGGTTTTTACAGAATCTCTTACTGAGATCTGGATTCCGAAGTTCATCTGCCCGCCCAATGAATTTGGTTCTGCCCAAGCTCCTCCAGCTCCTGCTGCTGGTGGAAACAAGCTGGTTTGAAGAATCCCAGAAAACTGAAATCTTCAGGTTCACATGTAAAACCTTGGGCCCACAAGGGCAAACAAGCTGAGGGTCAGTTTGATTAGTGTTTCTAGAAATATCTTTACATTCACTTCCAGAAGGAAAGAAAAAACTATTAGAAAAACCTCAAAAATTTTTTAGTGCAGGTTCTTTCCTTCCAGCTCACTAGAAGCTGAATTCCTTTCTTCTAAGGAGCAGAATTCCCTTCTTTCCACCTAGCCGGAGATGCTAACAATTGTCAAAGAAAGCAAGTATTTTGTCTCCTTTTGTTTTATAACCCTACATTTCACTTCTCCACAGGTGATTGATACAGGACCCTTGCAGACCCCTTCCACAATTTTCTGCAAGCAAACAAGTTTTCTTCAGAAGCAGTGAACTCAGTTTTTTACGGCTTGAATTTTGTGATAGAGAGCAGGAGTCAGCAGGTCTTTATTGCTAGTCTCATGTCAACAACTATGTGGAGTTTTATTGTAAAATCACATTGAAAAGGCAAACCTGTTGAAATGGGACAGGCAATCTGACAGCTACCTCTGAAATCCCCCACAGGACTTTATACGTTCTACAGAAATATGTCCAAATCCATCTTACTCCTTCTCCCAAATTACTGACCTGTGGACGGACAGGAAGCTGCCCTTAAACAAATACACAGAGTGTGAACCTGTACCCAACCCTCTGCTTTATTTTTGCAGCTGCAGCTTACTGTAAAAGTAAGTAACTGGTACTTCACAAAGTATGCTGTAGTTCCCTTTCTGAAAGCAATGGAGGCCTCTACTGATGCAGGTAAAAGTAAGCATCCTCTCCTGCTTGCAAGCAAGACATGCTGATGATAATCCTTTTGTTAGTTACCTAGTTTTTTTTGTCAGTATAGCTACATTTAGCTGAGCTGTGTTCAGCAATGGTGGTAAGCAATCTTTCCAGGCTTCTTCTCAATCCACATCATTCATGTCAGCAAAACTTTTCAGTAATGATCACACCTAAATGACATGCAGTCTCATTATGGGGCTGTTTCTATTTCAGCTACATTTCCATGTTGAAGCAGTGGCATGCACTGCGTGTGGTATTCAGTTCACGGATCCTATATACTTCAACAGTGAAAAAAGATAAAAGCAATAGCTAGCTCTTAGTCCTCATAGCACTGTATCTCAAAAAAAGTTGATATATGGAGAACATATTGATTGTAACAGTACATCTAAATGCAGATGGCTAGAATAATTATTAAGCCAAGTGTCCAAGTCTAATCTCCTATTTATTTGGTATGTTGCTGATGCAGATCTTACAGATTTTGTTTTTAAGAAAGCCAACAAGCCCACAGCAAACCAAAACAAAAAGCTGTAATGAAATCATTGCCTGCTTCAAAGAGAAGCTTTTTAATAAATCTGTAATAAATTACCAGTGAGTACAACTACCATGAAAGCTAAGCTGATAAAAAAAGCAAAACCTCACTACATAATATATTAACTAAGGTGCAACCTCCCCTTTATACATTCATATACACAGGCATACAAAGAACTGAAGGGCCAATATAATAATGAAGATTAATTGAAAGAGACCCCTTCTGCTACATTCTTCCTTCCATATAATGAAGATAGCTCCAGTCAGGGACAGATCACCTGTGCCAAGCACAAACCTTGCTGTTTCAGTTTCCCAATGCCTTTAAAAATGAGCCAGTCCTACTGAAAATTGTTCTTTATAACTTTGGATCATGCAGGCTCTTACTTACTTTGACTTATTTGAATGCATTATAAAGCAAGATATTACAGGTGGCTGTTTATGCAGAACACCTTGAGATGAATCCTAGTGTTCCTCTACTTGTCATTTTCTTCAGAGAGCTCCATTTAGCTGATGTTCTTGTAAATATGGATATTGACAAGAAGATGGGGAAGGAATGAGAAAGAAGAAGCAGAGTGAAAACCAGCACAGAAACAGGGGCCAGATTTCGGCATTTGTCATGCTGTCAAATGTGGGGAAAAGTAGGGTCATGATATAACCATGCATTTCTTGGTTAAGGATATCATTTCAAAGTAAGTGCAAATGAGTAATGCCATTTCAGTGAGACTAAGCAAAGTTGGCATGTAAGATGGCCTGTGAAGTGGAGAGGACACTGTCATGCATCAGTTCCAGCTCAGTTGTGTGACCTTGGGCAATAACTTTTATGCACTTTCCTCTACCCTATTTTATCTAGCTAGCTCTATCCATCTATCCAGTGATCTCTTCAGGAAAGACATGTTTCCACACTGGTTTTAGGAAAGGTATCTGTGAAAATGAGACGTATTTCCAGCAAAGGGTAAGAAGATTCTAAAGCAATAATGTTCATCTATCACACCAGCTTTAATATGTCTAGGGGAAGGACCTAAATCTTGGAACAGAATGAATCTTCAACATTAAAGGTTGAAAAATAGTGTCTCTTTGTAAAAAGGAAGCTTAAACAAAAAAGTACCATATACTTTTAAACCAAGTTTTCCAAGGCTTTCAAATATGTCTGCAGTTTCAAATAACATGTACAACCAAGGAAACATGCTTAATAATTAATAATAAACAGCAGGGCTGCTACTGATGTCTTGTTCCTGGTGCTCCACACAACTCACCACAAAAATAAGCCACAGCAGGGTATGCATTAGGCAGTTATTGGCACCTGCATCCACTGCACTGTTAGGGAGCATGCCAGAGATTGAATATGCATGTAGCCACCTGAAAAATACTTCCAGAATCTAGAAGTGTGCACCCTCTTGTGTTTTGCTGTAACCAAGGTTTTTCTACTTCACAAGTTACTTCCTGTAATTTTCACATTGCAATTCTGACATCTGTGAGGGAGGGAGAGTCATGCAGTGTATCTGGCCATGGTTTACTGTTTTGCAGGGCTTTAAAGATTAAATACTTTTTACTTGAGAAGGTGAAATACACTACAAACCCTTACAAAATTATTATTTCATGTGCTTAGGTTGTATCAGGGGAAGTTTAGATTGGATAGGAGGAAGAAATTCTTTCCTGTGAGGGTGGTGAGGCACTGGAACCGGTTGCCCAGGGAAGTTGTGAATGCTCCATCCCTGGCATGCTCAAGGCTAGGTTTAGTGAGGTTCCCCCTTCAGTTGCAGCGACAATCCTCACCAGCTTCTGCCCCCAAAGGTTACTATGTTTAAATCTTGTGCAGTGGAACCCAGCTTAGGCTTTGAATTTAGAGGTCTGCCACCCAAATTAAACCTCAGTTTCTCTCCGCTCTCATTACCTCTTTGTTCAAGAGATAGAGACATTCACCTTTGGTTGAAAGGAAAAGAGGAGACTGCTAAAAGGCAGTTCAGAAGCAGAAGTCCATGCCCTTTTATCCTTGAACCAATGTGACTTTTATGGGGATAAGAATGTCTGACCATGCCTTCAGTGTCATGCAAAAAGCAGCAGCAAACTTTATGTCCTACTGTTTCCCACACAGATAACTGAGCTTCAACAGTTTTATTCATAGCTTTCTTACAGCCTCTGTGAAAGACCTCTAAAACTGTATCAGTGTTGGAAACATCCTGAACATCTTCTTTGCATATACCTCTTGCAGACACCCCTGTCTAGAGCGCTCTGCCTCCAGACACTGTGAAGACTGGTCCAGTTATCTTCTGGGAACTTAATGAGAGTTAGACAAAACAATACAAGTAACAATTTGTGATGGCACTTTCCTTCCCACTCAAGGTTATGTTAATGGGAAGACTTTCCTGAGAAGTCCTCTCAGGGGAGGTGAAGCAAAGGCTATTGTGACATCTTGAAATGAGTCAATTTTCTTAGGTACAGAAACAGGCCAGCTACATGTTCAGTCCTGTTCATGCAACATGCTGCAGGTCTGAGTTTAGTAATAATGCTTTAATATAGGAAAGTTGGCTCTGAACCCAAGAGTGTATGGCTTGAAAACATTAACTTTTTTAAACAGTTTTTTTGGTGAACATCTGTGCACATCACTCTTCAGGAGTGTTAAATGAGTGGGTGGGTAGCAAGAAATAAATGACTTTGGATTAACAACGAATTCACTCTAGGCTTGTCAGACTTACCCTGACCTTATCTGTAACTATCCTTTCGAAGCTCCTTCTTCTGAATATATGGACTCACTGCATTTAAATTTTAGAATACTCACAAACATGAGTTGAGTGAATGACAGCAGCAATTCTCTCTCTCAAAAAAAAAAAAAAAAGATTATGGAATGTGCTTCAAAGTAGTAATTCTGTTAGAAAAGCTTTCAGTAGTTTCTTTTATCTTATGATCTCTGGCTGGAGTTTTTCAACAGGCATTTTCTCTTACATTATTCCCTTGAAATGTGGCATTTTTGTGTAGATTCAGAATGATTACAGAAGCTACTCTCTAGGTTTTTTTGCCTTTATTTTTCCCTCTACAATATAATTAAATTTGGACAAATAGTATTATCCTGTGCTGCAACTTGAACTGTGAAATTTGAAGATATGTTTCCATGCAATTTGTGAAAGCACTTTCGCAGGGTGTGTTTGATGGACCTTGCACAGTGAGTAAAATGGACAGAACACTTAAAAAAATGATGAGTAGTAGCATCCTTAGCTTAATATCTTTCGATTAATGTTTTCAACATATGCTTTTCATTTCCATTTAACACCAACAAGCAAGTTTAACAAATCACAGAGGCACTGATCTTCTTGACAGGAAAGAACCAAAGACATAACCAGGTGTTCCCTTCTGAACATGAGAAATTAAGGGTAGACCATGTGTCCCTGTCTCTCTTAGCTTACAACTCTGGGCTCCCTTTGCTTTAGCCTTACCTTCCCCACCCCCCAAGTATTTCTTGTCCACTTTTACAACAACATAAGCAGAATTTACAGTTAATTAACTAGGTTCTGACACAACACCCCTTAAAGCCTTTTCAAAAATAGGGGAATTCATCACTATTACAACTGTCCATATCTTACAGAATCATAGAATCATAGAACAGTTAGGGTTGAAAAGGATGTTAAGACCATCTAGTTCCAACCCCCCTGCCATGGGCAGGGACACCTCCCACTAAACCATGCCACCCAAGGCCCCGTCCAACCCTGCCTTGAACATCAGCAGTGATGGAGCATTCACAGCTTCCCTGGGCAACCCATTCCAGTGCCTCACCACCCTTACAGTAAAGAACTTCTTCTGTTTGTCTAACCTAAACTTCCCCTGTTTAAGTCTGAACCCATTACCCCTTGTCCTATCACTACAGCCCCTAATGAAGAGTCCCTC
>JAOEHY010050333.1:0-26370 GCA_025447955.1 Psilopsiagon aurifrons
TTGTTCCAACAGTTCCATGTCCTTTTTCTGTTGAGGACACCAGAACTGCACACAATACTCCAAGTGAGGTCTCACAAAATGGCGAATTCAGTGTTACTGCGAGCATTTAAACTGACAGGATTTCTTTTCTGACAGCATTTAGCAACACGTGATTATTAGCTTGATCAGTAAGCAGGGATATAAATGTTGAAAATAAATAATCATCTGGTTTGGATCATCATATTTTAATGTGACTTGGGGCAATATATTTTAGAAGTCCTCATCCAGTCAGCTTGTGCTGAATTACAGTGAATAAACCTCCAAGTAGAGCATTCATGTTGCCAGTTGAATAAAACACTGCACATATAATAAATATAATAGACCAAGCAAAGGACTGAAAACCACTGCAAATTTGAATTCTGTGCTCTCTGAAGTTTCATTTCCATACCTGCACTTTGGAAAATATTCAGGTTTATTTTTTATATTTTGGTGAATACCAAAATATAAAATACCAAGAGAATTTTTATTACTTCTTTCCTCTTCTTTATTTAGCATGCTTTTTGCACACAAAACTCAGCAATTTTTGGGGGTATCCACAACCTCATACTTATACCATGGAAAAACACTGACCTCTATTTTAACTTTATTATAGTGGTGTCTAAAATTCAATTCTTTATGGTTTTACTGTATATCTCACAGGTTTAAAATTATATACAAATGAAATTGAATATTGTTGATCCACCTTTCCCATTGAGAAGGAACCCACTGTATATCTGTGTTGACAATATTTGAAGTATATTTCCTGCCTGAGGAAATTTGTCTGTAGGCATATTTTTACGGAAATGTCTATCTTAATGCTTACCGTATCTCATTTGTGTGTCAGTCTGCAAACATGCAAATTACTACCTACACTATTACTTTGACAGGCTAAGATGGTGCTAGTCCTATCTTGAATTTATTTCAAAGGTTTTTTTGGCAGTTAGGAGCATGTTTGTGTTCAGATAAGTTAATGATTAATAGTAGTGTGGGGATTTCTCAAAGTGACCAGATTCCTCAGCGCATTAGAGATGATAACAGGTCATGAAGGAAACCGGGGGAGTACTGCAAACAAGAACTATCTTCTTCATCTTACCTGAAAACTGAGTTATATGATGGTAAGGTATTACCTGAAAGTTCTGTTTTCATCCAGTTATAGTCCTGAGCTGAATCAAGGAAAAAGCTCTGCTAGAAATCTGTCTGACTGCCCTGGTAAATGAGAAAATTCATACCCAGGTGTACTTTTACCCCTCCAACTGTTCCCTAGATACCATTCTCAGCAGTGTCACTTCACAGTTCTCAAGGCAGAGACACAGATTTACCTCCACATTTATTGGGTTCATAATTACATTTGCAAAGGACTTTTTTTTTTCCCTTTTTTTTTTGGCATCACTTTTTGCCCATACTTCTCCATTGTTACTCTTCTTTTTGATTAAAAATTCCTTGATTTTATTTGGCCCTTACAGAGCCACAGCAAAGGAGCATTTAGAGTTAAATATTTTTGAAGGGCAGGTAATTTTTCTGTCCATCTGCTTCTTCTCACTGGGCCCACTACACTGCCTTCCTGCCTGAGGGGATCTGATGTCAGACCTTTGGAAGAATCAGCTTCCCATAGCCAGGTTTCCTATGGAAACTACACTTCCCTGAGGAAACAGGGAGAGAACACTGACGAAGTGAGAAACCATGTTATTATCTGCTGGATTGACTCAGAAAAGCAACAAATGCTGTTAGTAAAGCACTTGGTCAGCTCAGAGCTGCCCTGCTGATGTATGTGCTCACATATATCCTGCAGCAGGAAAACCATCCAGCTTTCCGAATGCATCCATGCATCCTGCACTGGGGAAGCACAGCACTGGTATGCTTGTGTCTGGCAATGATGCAGCAGCCTGCTTTTGGAGAGAATTTATGCACTTCCAGAGACAGACAGAGCAGTACTCATCCAGCTACAGAAGTGAGTGTTTTCCTCATGGCTGGAATCCTTTTTCTGCCCTGTCATCTTACTTGCCCTACTTAGTTAGTCTTGCTCCTGGGTACTGAATATTTTGTCTTCTGTTTTTGGATGCTGGTGTTTCAAGACACTGTCAAGACCAATAAGACTTTTCATTTGTTTTATTACTGTAACTTGTATCTTCCCTTGGGGAGTAAAGTCAGATTTTGGTTGCACATTTCCCTTGCAGCCTTACTGCTGGAAGCTGGTCAGTGCTCAATGACCTTTAGAGCTGCGTAGGGGAACCTAGGGATATACTGAAAAGTTTGCTTCAAAATTTTTTTGCTCATGTAAACATTAAAAATACCCATATCTTCTCTTTATGTGTCTTCCTTGGGGTTTCTTTCATTGCGTCTGTCACTGTCTGTATTCCTTGTTCTTTACATCTAGGAACTGAGTAAGTTTTGTAGGACTCATCACATTTTATCCATCCAAGAAGGTCGTTTGTGTCCAGCAAATAGAAGTATTTATTGTAAGGGTTAAGTATTTTCTTTAAGTACTTAGTTTAAAGTATGGACATTTTATCAGACTAAGCAGCATTGTCCAAGGCAGAATGCTACAAGAACCGCATGAGCTACTCTTTATGTCTGTAGTGTTGCAGCTGGCACTGGAAGTGGCCAGAAGAACACATAAGGAGAAATGAAAGCTGTTGTTGAGATAAATTTTAAATGAGAGGCAGTCTTTCTTTACTATTCTAACTTTTCTTCAGTAGCAAAACATCTTTCTAGGTAGTTCATTAAACTAAAAATACCCTAAATGGTCAGGGTTTTGGGCCCTTCAGGTATGTGAAAGATCCTTAATGACAGGCTGATTTTTATAGTTGGTGACAGAAGGAAGCAGACACAGGGTTGCCAAAATGGTAAAAACCAAAGTTACATGAACCTGCATAGATACATAGGAGTTGTTGATCTTTCTAAATTCTATTCCCTGTGTTATTGTTACAAACCCATATGCTGAATAGGTTGAATTATTCAACTTCATATGTGTTGCAGGTGAATCTAATAAAAATCACACACCTAATGGCTAAGGCAGTTCAGTGATAGCTAAATAAACATTAATGAACTGCTGTAGCTAATGGTCAATTTCTGGTATCCATAGCTCAAACCTCCCCTTCTCTGCGGTGTTACTTCCTTCAGTAAAGCAAGATAACATTTAGGTGTATACTGAACTGACAACCACATGAACCACAGGAACAGAAATATAGCTACTTTCAAAGGTGGGAGGCTTAATATATGAGCTTTTAAAGGATCACGACCTCCATCAGCAAAAAAACCCCAGCGCTTTATGAAGGAATGGTTTTGTTCCTAAAGTGAAGAACACAAAATAAAGCTAACCACTGGTTTCATGAGTTCTTAACTTAGCAAAACTACCATAGCAAACAGAAGTCAGTTTCTGTTTTGTTAGAGTAATTCTGAACCACCAAGAGACTCACCTCCAAAGCCTTAAGCAAACAAAACAGATAATGCTGAAAAAAATCCTAATGATCACAACAATATTGGAAAAGGGGGCCATGTCAGGGGCAATTCTGTTCCTAAAGTTGTTCTATTACAAAGGCTTTCAAACAAACAAACAAACAAAAAACTTTTCAGTATAGTGTTGGCTTAGTAGCTGAACAACTCCTGTTGCTTTTGCCTGTATAAAATAGGATTGCTATGAAGGCTATGCAACATATCACTAAATTCAGAAGAGTAACACCTGCCCACACTACCTATCAACAAGGAGCATAAATGTAGGTGTATAGATAAATAGACTTTAACTTATGTCCTTGACATGCTGCTCACCACCTGGGAAACTAGATAGTGATATTGGTTTATGCATATCTGTCAGCTGTGAACTCTACCATCAAAAGAACTGTCTGTTAATTACATATAAGAAACCATCAGATGATTGTAGACTTAAAACATTAATACCGAGCAAGGCAAGATTGAAACAAATGGCTTTCAAGTGAAAGATTATAGAATTCATCTAACACAGAAGAATGGTTGTCCTAAAGGATGCTGGTTCTATGTGTTTTTTTCCCTTTTTTGTTAATGGGCAGAACTCCTGTAAAGCTTACACTATTTGGGTATTTTAGAAGAGCTGGTGTTTTCTAGCAGTAACTAACTGGTTACATTTCAAAATTACAGCAGCCCCAACACCGAGTTATCTTTTGTGTTTCAGTTTATGAGAAATAGTTTCAAAATTATCACCAAAGCTATAGGCTGCCTTGCTTGTATGTATAAAAAAAGGAAAAAAAAAAAAATAAAAAAGAACTGATTTTCTTTCTTTAGCTATTTCCTTGATGCTAAGGATGAAATGCTTTCCTTTGAAAGTTAAGGAAATATGTTTTCTTTTTACAGAAATCCATACATTAATTAGGAACTGCTCTAGAAAAAAGCACTTTCTCTACTGTAAAATTCCAAAACAATTTGTCCAACAGAGCCCTTGCTTTTAGAAGTTAATTATAGTTACATGCCTAGGAAACTATTCAAGGTACAATAGTTCTCCAGGAAATTTGACAGTATTCATTTAAATATACAAACAAAATACGTTCCTGATGAGAGAATTTGTTTGCTAACTTTAATTCTGCGATATGTCTTTCCACTTTGTTATAACCCTTCTGTTAAAAAACAGAGGATTATAATCCAAGACAATACCAAGGCTAATACCAAGACAAGCTGTAGTGATTCAGACACACATTCGTAGTGCTCAGAGTGAGCTAAAGAATTATTCACCCTCTAAGCACTCTAAATAATAAACCACATTTTTTAGAAGTTATACATAAACAGCTTCCACTAGAGTTTCAGTTACAAAACCTCACAAATATTTTAAGTTCCAAATATAGGAAAATGGGGCCAAAGCTGACTTTGAATGATGACTTTTATGGCTTTTATATGATTCCACTTGAAAGCAAGCATATGTTGCTGCTTAGTGTATTTATTGTTACTTCCATCAGTAGCAAACACATCCAAATTTGGATACAGAATTATTTTGTTTCAGAGAAAGGAGGCGGCAAGATAGAAAGGGTAAGCGCTGAAAACAGGTCCCCCAAACACTAGGATCCTGACTGGTGAAACCCTGCTTTTAGAGAGTATCTTATTCCGAGGTTCAGTGGAAATAAACAGTGTAAATCTGATTAGAAATAATTGTAGATGATGTAGTATGCTATTTAAATCATGTCATTGCCTAAATCTGTGGAAATATGATGAGATAAATTACACTTTCAGTGATGTGAGACTAGAACAATATTACTTCAACACAGCAAAATGCTGACAGAAGTATGGACGTGTATGTTCAAGAACAGCACCGATGGCACTGGCTTCATGGGCATCACCAACACTGAGTTGTTTATTGAAGATTTTTTTTTATTTTGCTGTGATTGGCATTGCTCCACATATGATAACAAAAGATGCTGCTTTTGCACAGCCAAAGCCCAACATCCTCAGGCAGATTTGTTGCCAAAACCCTCATACTTGAACAATGAAATCTAAACTTCATACACCCTTTTCCAGGCTGTTTTGTTTTGTTTCTTGCATCACACACATCAGCATCTCACAGCATTAGAAAACAAAAAACCAAGCAAACAAACAGCAGAACCCCCCCCACCCCAAACCAACCAAATGGTGCTTTCTATCTGAAAGGATTGCCTGGTAATGGTACTGGAAAACTAGAGAAGTGAAAAACAAAACCTTGAGGGTACAAAGCCAAAGGCACAACTGTGAGCAAGTAACTTGGTTAGTTCTATAGGGCAACTCTCAAGGACTTTCTCCACCAGATGCATCACTTCAGTGTGTGCTACTAACCAATTTCTGTTCTGGCTATTAAAGTGAGTGGGAGACTGAATTCAGTAGGAACACAATCAGTCCAGGTTGAGTACCTTTAAATCTCCTCCTGCCTCACTATGTCTGAATAACACTGAATGCTATGTTAACAAACTTCTTCAGCTTCCTGCAATCCTAAAGGGAATTTCATATGTCAGAAAAGCTCAGTGTATTTATTAGGGCCATTCAATTTGCATTTGAGGAAAGAATTTCACAGGTGTATTTGTAAAGATTTTAAGTTAGCTAAACAATGGCAGCCATTGTTGACATCAGGAAGCACTGGCAGCAGGCATTTAGCAACCAGAGCTATATATTATGTATGCTGTGTAAACCTTTACTCTGATGCTAAACGACATTTCAAAATGCCACCAGTGTTATACCACATATTTCTCACAGAAGCTCCATTGTATTCACAAAAGCCTTCAAGAGCTTGCACTGCCATTCCTGGAATGGTCCTGGACAAGACAACCTTTTAGTAGCTCATTTTATCAGTGACCAGATCTAGAGAGCTTAATAACAATAATTCAAGAAGGCTAGAATTAATGCAGATGGAATGGCACATTTCCTGAAAAGCTTCTGCCTTCTGCAATGCGTTATTTCACTCAGACCTCCCACGAAGTCAGCTTTCTATGACTGTAGATTTCTTTTAGTCTTAATTTAGAATCCACAGAACATTGAAAAGTCAAATAAAGCACCCTCTCTCATTTTTCTCTCTGTCCTAGCATTATGAGCCTATTCTGAGGCTGGTCCCTTCTTGCAAGCTCCTTTTAAAAAGCTTTCAGTGGGATTTAGAGACTTGATGCTTTTACCAGAACCAGCTGGTGCTGGTAAAAGAGCAATTAAGTGCTTCCTCATGCAGACTTTTCTCCAAGCACTGGAAACCAGGATGATTGCTAAGAACCTTAGGCCAGGGGAAATACCTGCCAGGAAAAGTTTGGTAGCAGCGGGGAAAAGAAAAAGAAAGCTCTGGAGGGAATTGAAATCAAAACTCAGACACAGGGTTGAATTATAAATTCTTTATTCATCTCATGAATCTGAAAAGATAACTTAAATGACTTTCTAGATAGATAGCTGTGAGTCTCTATTTCCCATCCCTAAAATATTCCTCAATTACTCAGTATAGTAATTCTGTATTCCTGAATAAGAATCACATAAACAGTTGTAGCCATTTACTCCTCATTCGAACCATACTGAAACATGTTTCAAATATTGTTTCTAGGATTTAAGAAACTCCAGCAAAATAAACTACATTAAAATTTCAATATCTGAACTTCGAAGGCATTATATGTAGCATTGTGAACATGCTTTTCAAGAAAGACACATCTTTACCTTAAGACTGAAACTGTGAACATGCTTTTAAAGAAAGGCACATCTTTATCTTAAGACTGAAAACAGTACAATGGAGAGGCTTGTTTCATCCATCTCCCAGCCCATGTTCCTACCCTGTAGGTTTTCTGCTCTGTCTCCTCATTTCAAAGTTTCATTTTGCTGAGGAACAAACAGTGGAGGAGTAAATGAAGCTGCAAAAATCTATCTTGAGCAGGAACAAGTTACCATACACAGTCTGGTCTGCCTGTATTTGCAAAAGTCTGTTTGCAAGATCCCAAAAGTGAAGAATAGAAGTAGGACTGTGTTGCTTAACTGACCTTTACTTTGTCTACCAAGCAGAAAAACCCACTAAAGAAGGAAAATTGATATGGGTTGATTTAATGATTTCCCTGTCCTGACTTTTTTTACTCTTCAAAACAGTAACTGTTGTCAAACAAAACATTCACTCTTTACCACCTACAAGAAGAAGAATAATCTGACCGGATATCTAAGAGGACTTTAATTTCACTGTGTTCATTAATTTCTGTGTTCTTTCTTTCTATGTCATAGAGTGTGCTGTGACAGTTTCTCTGAGCATACCCAGTGTGGAAACAAAATGAAGGCTCAGGTTTCCCAGTGTGCTAGGAAATGTAGTATTCAATAGAAGCAGCATTCACCAAGGTTGTGACTGCCATCCTGATCTCTGTGGAAACTTGAAATAGTATTTAAAATTGAGTGGTGTCAATATCTCCTTGCTGTAAAGCATGCAGGGTTTGTAAGTTGAACGGTTCTGTTACAGAATTTAGGAGGCTGGAGCAGGAGAGATGACACATGACAGAGATACTAAAAAACAACAAATTGTGTGTTATCTGCAAAATTGCCAGCACAGAGTAGATGTGAATGAACACTATTGAGGATGCTTCAAAAGGACTTGTAGATAAATGATGGACTCTTTGGAGAATCTAGAGAACTTGTAAAAACAACTTAAAAGCTAAGCTGGAAAGAAGGAGGAATGCATATTGACTCATAGGGGAATTATACAACCTTCTGGCAAGAATCTGTTTAGAAAGATTCATTGGAAAGTATCATAGAATTAAATTGAAGCAAAATACTCTTTCAAACTAAGGTTTAATAGAGCGAGAACAACAAAATCTGTGCTACCTGAGTGATTGCAGAGGTAGTGGGCTGCTTCAATCAATGCACATGAAAAATCACAGAACTATACGATAACCGTAGAAAAATACTAAAAATTACCAACTGTTTCAATAAATAGGAATATTCTTTTCAAGTCATATGACCACATCTGTGGTTGGATGAGAGTTCTGATTCCATAATTGGCAAAATCTCCAGCATTAGGCTAATGCCCTTTGTAGGCTTATCTCCCTTTCTTTAACTGGAAACAAAATCTAAATGATGGAGATGTGATAATGAAAACAGTGGGAAGAGGAACAGTCCATGAAAGAAAGAAAAAAGAAAGTAACGGAAGTGCAATTCTGGGCAAATAAGAGTTAATAAGCCAAGGGTAGGGCATGGGAGAAGCCAAGTTTGGGCATGAAGTTGACTGTTGAGTTTTTTTTCAAAGAGGAAAATAAACTCCCTGTTATATTCCACCCCACCAAAAAACAATCAAGTCCCAATGTATTTTGTCCATCAAAAACACACCAAACCAAACAGGTTTTGAAAATCAGTTTTCAGCAAATCTCTACACTGTGTGTTGTCTGCAGCACTTAGTAATAATATTATATTAACTGGCAAACCACTGAATACCCTCAGTTACACACAGTGTCCAAGGAGGTATATGAGGACTGGAGATGTATAAATGTGGAGATATATAACAACCTTCTGAATGAGGTCATTATGATTTTCATTTGAGTGTACAATTTAGCTGCAAGACTTTCTCAAATTTGAGAAAAATATTGTTAAAAATTAAATTAACCAGCAGGAGAATAATCATAATGACTCTATATTTTGCTAGAAAGTACTTGCCATTGCTTCAAAAAAGCAAGTAATAAGTAATTCTAAATCAATAAGACTGGCAAATTTCAGTATCACACTGTCCTGTGAGAAGAGGTAATCTCTTCAGAAACAGAACATATCTGTGAAACCATCCAGCACACACATTCTGCTTTGCTGTCTGCCAGGCATGTATGGGGTTTACTAAACAGAAATGATAACCTCTTGATACTTATCACTTCTATAAATAAATTTGGCAGTAGTTATTTTTATAGTGTATTTACCAAAGGGTATATAATTAAAATTTAGTAAACACCTTGTATTTAGAATGTGACAAAAAGACTCATAAGCATGTTCAGGGAAAATTCTTCCCATTTGAGGAGATGAACTGCTCAGATATCAGACAAGCTGGTTGTGATTCAGCTTATATTGATACTAGGAGACAGAAACGCTAAGAAAAATTTTCATCTTGAGAAATACTGTCTTAGTGATAACAGGACTCTGAACTTGGCAAGTTTGCTTGGTTCAAGCAAACATAGGTTATTATTTTCCTCCTAGGCTGTTGTGGCCAAGAGATGAGCCAAGAACATAGGCAGTCATCAGAGCAAGTAAGTAACACTGAGTGACATCTGTAACAGCATCTCTTCAAAGGTCATAAAGGTGGACACTAGAAGTGAGCTAAGAGCACCATATTCCCTTCTGTGAGTAGCCTTCAGGACAATGACTCTGGTTACTCACCCATTCATCCATCCAAGTGCTTCCATGGCAAGAGCTCTATCTGGGCAGAGTAGGCATGTGCACTGATGCTGCTCAGATGTTTTGTTGCAAACCCCTTGGTCATCTTTGGGTTCAGCAGTAGCAGTCATTTTTCTCCTTAGTAGCTGGTGCAGTGCTGTGGTTTTGACTTTTGGCCTGGGAACAGCGCTGATAACACCGATATTTTTAGCTGCTGCTTAGAATATTTATTCTGACCAAGGACTTTCTGAGTCTCATGCTCTGCCAGGGAAAAGGGGAAGCCAGGAGGAAGCAGAGACAGGACACCTGACCCAAACTAGCCAAAGAGGTACTCCATACCACAGCACGTCATGTTCACTATATAAACTGGGGTCTGTCACCTGGAACAGTTAGTTCACTGCTTGGTTGGGCTGTGTATTGGTTGGCAGGCAGTGAGTGGTTGTATTCTCTTCCCTTGTTATTTCCCTTATCATTATTATTACTGGTGGTAGCAGCAGTGGTTTGTGTTACACCTTAGTTACTGGACTGTTCTTACCTCAACCCATGGGAGTTACATTCTTTCGATTCTCTTCCCCATCCCTCCAGGATTGGGGGGAGGAAGGGGGGAGGGTGAGCTAATGATATCGTGGCAGATTTACGCTGGGCTTAAAGAATTTCCCATGCTGCTTTAGTTCATAATGGCATGAATGCAAAGTAGCACGCACCAGAGTGGTGCCTTCAGCAGTGCCTGACTGTAGGACTCTGCATAGCATTGTCTGTAATGATTAGGACAAGATTTTTTTGATCAGTTGGAGTTAATTCAGTATGAAGTCCTATAGACACTAAGGCACTAATCTGCCCTTTCAGAAAAAAAAAAAAAAACAAAACCAGCAAACATACCTGCATGTATACATAGACCTAAACTCTTTCTAAAATGGACTTGGGGTGTGATATTTATTTTTGGGGTACCAGGAATTTGTACATGAAGCTTGGATTCAAAGTAATTTTCTAATTCTTCTAATATGGAGAAGATATTTCTCTCCAGGAATCCTAAATCCTGTAGCATTGAGGGGGATCTCAAGCTGTTGCATTTGCTTTCACAACCCATTTGCTTACCACTGCAAGATTTTAGTTTCAGGGTTCCTGTAAAACAGTGTCTCAGCAGCTAGACTCTGCAGTTTCTTCCTAGATGAATCTCAGATTTATTTGTTTAAATATTCACTCTTATTTCTCTGATTCTGCTTCTTCTACTGTCAATGTTACCATTTATCTCTATCATCTCCAGATCTTTACCTCCGTCTTATCTATATATCTCTATCATCTCTATCTAGACCTGTATGTAGCTAATGGATCATTACTGGTAGTTTGCTGGCCTGCAATGACTTTTGGGATCCCTGCAGTGCTGATATAGCACCTCTCTAAGTAACACTGCTGTTACTCAGTGGGGATTTTATACAGTACAAGAACCTGTAGACTGGCTAAACCAAAGTATTACAAGAGAGTTTTAAATAGAGTGTAGTCAGTGGGTGCCTGTGGCCTCATTTATTTTTGAAAGACTGTATTGATGTATCTCCTCCCCAGAATTCAAATGGAAATCTGGGAGAAGATCCCTTGAAAGACAAGCCAGAGAATGAGGGAGAACCTCTTTACCCCCTGCATTAACATTTCAACCTTGCCTCAAGTGCTTAGTACTGAGTTTGAGAACAAGGGAAATGATGTCCTGAGGCTTCAAGGCACTACTTTGCCTTTGTTCAGACTTAGGCCATCCTGTCTACATAGATTACTGTGCTTTAGCAGGGAAGACTCCCTCATGTCCTAAGAGGGTAATAACTTCTCTTCACATCATCACTATCTCAGCTCAGCAGTCATCTTGTTAATTGACCTTTGGTGTCTCTGATACCAGAGACCATGCTTAAAAACCTACCAGTGCTTACATTTTAGTGTCTACTGTCGGCTAATGAGTCCACAAATCTGATATGTAATGACCAAAAAATCAGATAGTGGATTATGAGACCAAGATTAACCATCCACAGCTTGTGTATCAAGTTTTCTGGGTTTGTGAGGTGGGGAGGGTTTGGGGTTTTGGTTTTTTTTTTTTATTTTTTTTTTTCCTTTTGCAAGCTTCTGTGTGGTATTTCATAAAAAAAAAAAAAAAAAAAAACAGAAAAAAAAAAAAAAAAAAATAATGTTTTACATTATTCACAAAAGTGAAACTCACAGGAAGCTGATAATGGACAAAGTTTCCAGTCCAACTCTGCATAATGACTTAGACAATTCAAACGCTCAAAAGTTTCAGAATCTCAACTTTAGATTGTAGTTTTTCAGCAGGTGTTTTTACCCTGAGGCAGTCACTGACTGAGCTAGCACATAAAACTCCTAGGCAGTTAGTTCCCTGCATGGGAACCGAATACACTGACTGCTATAAAGGGTAGCTTTATAGGTATGGCTTTCTGAAAGCCAAGGAGGGAGGGAGGAGATGTCACTCACAGGTGTCCCAGCTACATGTGTGTGTCCCAGATCACATATAAGGAAGGTGCAAGAAATTTTCTTGCTATACATTGTCAGTCTGACCCCTAAGTATCAGTGATCCCAATTTTTTGTTTCTAGGGGAAGTTAAAGGTTGTAACCCTTAGGATTTTCAGTTAGGTAAACAAGGTGGACTTAAATGTGATGGTAATTTACACTGAATGCTACATAGATGTACTGCAGCCTAACAGGGCAAGTCAACATGTGCACAAGAGGAGTGGTAGACGGGGCATCAGCTGGCTTCACATTTCTTAGCTTATTACTTAGTGCTAACTTCTCTCCACTGCTGACACTGCACGAGTAAGTTGGTACACTGAGTCTAGAGTATCTTACACTAATCAAGTAGACTTATTGCTCTATAGCATTAACATTCACATCAGAGAATGACAGCTATTGGGGTTTACAAGTTTTGGCCCTGTCTTGAAGTTGAGTGCTTATTTTGGCAAATTTACACACTGAAAGAAGGATGTAAATAACATCAGCAGTTAGAGCTATCAGTTATAGTATGGTATTCCCCAACTGAGCAACTTTCTTTAACAGAGTACAACACAAAGGAAAATACAAAGCTCCTTGTCTATGCATATTTTTACTATCTGAGAAACAGTAAATTGAAAAATTAAATACAACTTGATATTATTTGTTATGTGTCATAATAAGCATAGGTTAGAAGCTGCAGAGATTATGTAGAATTCTGCAGTTTGGGATCCACAGGTCTGTTGTATGGTTTATGAAATGTAAATTTGACCTCAGTTTTTTGTTTATGTTGCATAAATCTGCAAGTTTTGGCTTGCCTATTAACAATGAAAAGGCACCAGAGCACAGATTTGATAAAACATATTAACATTCTTTTATTTTTAATTTATCCCAAATATATTTCAAGCCACTTCAAAGCTGAATAAAAAGACACTAAACCAGTGTTTATTTCCCTTTTTTAACTGGCTTTGATCAAATGTACTTCATATTTATGTTTATCTGGATTATAACACTGCACTGAGACCAGAATGTAGGGCTGGATTGAAATATCAGTTATTTGCAAAAAAGACAGCACATTTCTCAGTAGAAAGTGATAATCTGGATATGTAACACACGTCTTGGTGATTATCGGTCAAGCTGAGATGCAATTTTGGTATGCTCATATAAGATATGATGCTCATATAAGACCGAGAGAGTTAATGTCAGGGGGCTAGAGAAGAAAACTTATTTTTAGTTCTCCAACAATTCATTTTTCACTTTACATCCAGGTACACAGTAAAGTAAAAGGGTTTGAAGATTTCATACACAGTACAACCCAATAATTAATTTCCCATATGGAGAAACAGTGATATCTTCCCTTTTAACAGACATAGTATTTCTTCATGAAGTTACTGTGTGTCAAACAGTATTGTGTATCTCTTCATAGACAGAAATGGTGTTCACATGTGCAAAATTCATCATCTGCTTGCATCTTTGCTGGATAAGAAAGTATTGCCTTACTCTAATAAACTTACACTCCTTCCAGTCTTATAGTCCAAAATCTCAACTGGTTTTGAATAAATTGGGTCATCAACCCCTTAAAGTCAATGGAAGTCAAAGGCCCATTTTCTTACAAGACTGTCAGTGGCAAATATGAAGAACCCAACTTCTTAATTTTGTTCAGAACTGTGGTGGCGGCATCCACAGACACGGAAAGAGTTTCAAATTAAGTAAATCATAGAATCCGGATGGAAAAGAGCTCTGTGGTCATCAAGTCTGACTGTAAAATATCAGAAACTTTTGAAAACCCCCAAACTTCTGAAAAAATAATAAGTCATCATAGTCCCTGGTGAAATAGCTGTCCACTTGTATTTTTTTGCATGAGTCTGTATGTCAAGAACTGAATTGATGACATACATAAATATGAAATATCACATTTAGCGAATATTTGGTATTTTATACCCCTAAGACACTCTTTTTTTTTAAAGAACAAACTCAACAAACACCCCACATAAATTCATTGAAACTTTTCTTGTTGCTGGGTTGGCTTCTTGAGCAGCTTTGAGCAACTAGTACATTAAGTACTTTTTGCCACCATGATGTGTATTAGGCATACATGTGTGTAAGCTATTTCTTCTCTTTTTTTTTTATTATTAATGAATAGAACCTGTGTTGGGAAAGTGGGAGGTCGAAAGTTCACATCTTCCTGAAGAATCATCATGAAAAATGAGTGCACACAGACTGGTGTGGTAAAACACTTTATGAATAGTAGAGCAGTATTAGGAAGTAACCTGGTGAAAATCTTGTACAATTTTCAGAGTGTTTCTGTCATATTAAAAACAAACATGGAATATGCAATATATTATTTTATATACATAATTGAAAATCAGTTCCTCCCTTCCCCATCTGTTAATCTTGCAGTTACACAAAAATCTGTGTGTCCTGTCTGGTGGTGATGATAGCTGTAAGGCTGCATAAAGATGCAGGAAATATAGCTCCCAGTATAATTTTAGGTGTTACTAATCAAATGCTGTAAAAGAAACACAGAGCCATAAGCAATCTCAAATATGCTTGCTGTTAGCCTCTAAATTAAGACATGGTCTGTAGGCACTGCAATAGCAGAATATGTAGCAGCAATAATATTCTAGAAATAAATTTGTGTAAAATGCAGTATTTCTAATGTTGCAATACATACATGTATATTAACATTGAGAACTGACATTTATTAAGTTTTTTTTTTTTGTACACTGTTATGTATATTCCAACTCTACCCAAAGATCCCAGTGAAGCTGTCTTTGTGTTAGGTGCTATGTAGACAAACAGAAATTTTTTCGCAATGAGATCAACCATTGGAATAATCTCCCCGGGAAAGTGATGGACTCCCCAGCACTGGACACTTCTAAGATTTGGTTGGACCGGGTGCCAGGACATCTAGTCTAGGTTGTGTTTTACCTTGACAGATTGACCCAGATAACCCTTGAGGTCTCTTCCAACCTGCTATTCTGTGATTCTGTGATTGCTTCTATGAAATCAATATGGAGTCTTTGCAATGAAGACTTTCACTCCAATCTTACAGAAATTGGGAGAAATAGAATATTGGCCCTCTACTGAAGAGACAGGGAGCTGAGGCACAGAAAGATTAAATGGTCATTCCTAGAATACATTACAGAAAAAAGGTATGGTGAATTTTATTTTAGCCCTGGATATGGGAAGAGCTCCTCATTGTTTTAATAATTAATTATCATGGCATTATTTTCATATATTACCTCTCAAGTCATGTTAGGATCTTGTTGCTGTTATCCTATTAAATCAACAAGGTGTTATCATGCTCCTGGGAACTGGATTTCTGGGAACTGGCCCTCTAGGAACTGATTCTAATTCAAAGTGTGACTGTGACCAAGTTCTTTTATTGATTTCAGTTTGTTTCACATCTATCCTGAGCAAAGCTTTGGGCTGCTGTATACAGAAGTTGTAGGAGGCATGGCGTTATAGTACGGTTGCATGATGTCACAGTCTTTGGATTTCAGGCAGGTACCACTTCTTTTTGTGCCTATACCATGCCTCCTGCCATTGCTCCACTGGCCTGTTTATTCATTTGTCTAAATGTGGAAATCTATACTGTAAAAAGCCCTATCAGAACTGATTATTTTGGTCCTCCTTTACGATCAGAGAAGAGATTGGGTAAATAGAGTTTCTAGTGTTAACTGTCTTACCCTAAAGTTAATTTTAAAATTGGACAGCTGAATCTTATCTTTAGAGTATCAGCTTCCTTCTATCACCTGTGAGCACCATAAATAGTATCTGGCTCAAATGTAAAGGTCTGAAATGTAAGCAAATTAGGTAGTTCCAGCCTAAGACCTGTGAAATTTATGAAAACAAAGTCTTCATTATAAAGACAATCTCTATAGGCTTCTGCTCAAAAGTGAATACATACACTGGGAAGAAATCAACTATCACTTGTTCCTACAGAATACATGATCCTTTCAATTGTAAAATTCTATCTTCTATGGAGTTATCACTCCTTGAGGAGCGAATGGGGTGCTTACCTTAGCTATGTTCATGCACGTATTCAGTATAAAAAGGATGAAATACATTAGCCTACTATTAATGTACGTTATTGATGAATGTTTCATACCTTGAGAAGTCCAAACCAGCAATTTTTCTATGGTCTTATATGCTTCAGTCCTTGAGGATATTGATTATCATGGAATCATAGAATGGATTGGGTTGGTAAGGACCTTAACGATTGTCTAGTTCCAAGTCCCCAGCCCCCAAGTGCAAGACATCTTCCACTAGACAAAGGTTGTTCAAAGCACCATCCAACCCAAACTTAAACATTTCCAGGGATGGGGCATCAACAGTTTCTCAGGAAATCTGTTCCAAGGTCTCACCACCCTCACAGTAAAGTATTTCCTTCTGGTAGCTAATCCAAATCTATTCTCTTTCAGCTTAAAGTCATCCCCCCTTGTCCTGTCACTACAAGCCCTTTTATGAAGTTCCTCTACAGATTTCTGGTAGGCCCCCTTTAGATACTGGAAGACTGCTATAAGGTCCCCCCAGAGCCTTCTCTTCTCCAGGCTGAAACCCCCCAACTGTCTTAGCCTGTCCACATAGGAGAGGCTCCATCCCTCTGATATTCATAACATGCTATCTTATATTCCTCTAGCAATTATAATACTATTCTGGCTATCTCCTCTTTTCAGTAACAAAGGTAAAATGAAAAAACATATGAGGCTCTGAGTCAGGCCAACTCACACCTTCATGTTGCATATGTTAACAATTTGTGCAAGAGATACAGTGATAATCAGATTGTATTACACCAGAACAGTAATTATTGACCACTTAGAAAAGAATAAACTGAAACAGAAGAGTTGCACATTATTGAAAAGTCTGATTTTGTGGGTTTAGAAACTCCACTAATGAGCTTTTCTTGAAACAAAAAGAAAAGAAAATGTCAGCTGTGCTGCTTAGACATCACTGTTAAAGACCTACTTACTGCATTTTGCATCTCCAAAACAAATATAATAGGCTCTCAGGGTAAATATTCTATACACTGTGGAGAACACTCAATGCTGCAGAAAAATGCTGTAAGGGCATGAGAAGGATGCAGACTGGCTGTAGTCCAGCTCCCCATTTGTAGCTTATTGCTGTAAAATTTCCATATACTTCCCTTGAGTACAATGAAAAACTGTGTAAAGTGATACTTCTGGCTTTGAATGAACTAACAGCACCAGGGAATTCTTACAATAAAATGGAAGAGGGGCAGCTTATACAATTCAATCACTTTTTCCTTGGAAAAATGGATACATAAAAATATTTCTAGAGGTTTACCTATAATATTACTCGGTATATTTAAACATTGTTCCCAGACATTAGGCAACTTTGCAAAATGTGGATCTGGGTACTGGCAGGCCTGAACATGCTTCAGACATTACTGAAGCTTTTAAAAGGTGTGGTATGCAAGGAGTCCTCTCCAGACTTGCATTTTAAGAGAAGGATTTACTTAATGTTAATAACAATACCTTACTAACATTCAGGCTTTCAGACTGAAAATCAGACAGCAGTGCCCTATTTACAAAGGCACAGTCCTCAGAAAGTAGACAGAGGAAATTAGCTATCTTAAAAACAAAATTAAACCATCTTTTTCCATGAGCAACATATACATGTACTTAAGGTTGACATTTATCAGTGAATGGGAAGATTTAAGATCCTGAAACTCAAAGAAAGCTACTGGGTTTACTAAACATATAGCAAACTTTATGTCCAAGGTCAGATTCACAAAGGTATTTAGATTTAGTTCTGTTTCATGTGGCAGTTAGGAGTCATGCCTGTGTGGACTGGTCCTGGAGGACATGGATGTGCTCTCTGGTATGGGTTGCAAAGGAAAATTCAGAGCACGTTATTGGAGTGTGAAAGGCTTTACACAGACCTTCTACAGCATGCAGCTCAGACATGCCAGGTCGGGTACATACTGTTAGGAAAGTGACTAATATCTGAATCCCTGCAAAACAACTTAAAAGGCAAAATGCTTGTTTTAAAAATCCGATCGGTTGAGCCACAAATTGCAAAGTGTATATTTTACTTCACAGAAAGCAGATACAATTTATTAAATCACACAACAGTAAAAGTTCAGATCTTAGGTATTTGGTTGCAAATTCAAACCTAATAATAAGAAAGACATTCTCCTTTCTTAATAAGACAGTCTTCTCCTTCTTTAGCTTTTTTGCCATGATCTGATGAAGAGCACACACCAGTGCAAGCATACATACCCTGAAACACCTACCTAAAGACTTAGGACTGTGCCTGTAAAAGATAGCACAATGAGGCCAAAAACTGAGGGCCCAGGATTATACAATATTCACTCTTCCTGCTGGTGACTGACCACAGCTGATACAAGTGGGCCTCTGCTCATGCAGCAGAAGGCGGCGTTTTAGGTTTTCTCTGCTACTTTTCCTCAGCTTGATGTTTAATTTTTTTTGCACCTATAATGGAGCTTTTCCTTCTCACTCATGATCTCAGAGAATTTATAAGCTAGGAATTTCTTTTAAAGGAACTCTGTACAAGGTGACTGAGGTTTCTTAAAATTCTGGGGATTTTTTTGTTTGTTTGCCAAATAATAGTAAATAAAGCAGAGATTATTTGTTGGGAGAGGCAGAATTATTATCTGAAAAAGACATATGCTGTTTATCCAAAATCTTTTTTGCAAAATTTTCAGACTTGACAGGTTTTGCTAGTGGAAATACGTTATTTTTTATGAAGTAATCGAGAATTTATTTGTTGTTGGAATTTTCAAAATTATGCAATTTAATACTTTTTTTAAGGTTCATGTAATTTTGTACATGTATATATTTTTGTGGAAACAAAATGGTGTATCTAATTCTTATGATGATGATGGATCTTGTTTCTTTAACCATTTATTTCTGCAGTGAAAGTTACAAAGCAAGAGAAAAATCAAAAAGACTTTGCTTTGATTTTAACAATGAATGTGAATTGTGCCTATTAACAGAAATTCAGATCTATATATGATACACCAATGGCACTAAAAAATTAGATACTTTACAGAATATATTAAAAAAACAACAAAACATAATAAATCACAGTGAACAATGAGCGGCAGATGCAAGCCAGGTTCAGTGCCAAGCAATACATTTTTCACCTACGTTTGTCATGAGAAAAATTAAAGAAATTGGGGATCTTTGCTTTCTTACAAGACCTTGAAAATTTACAGCAACTTGAATGTACACTGGGGAGCAGCTCCAAATTTCCATGGAGTACAGACATTGAAAAAACAGTTGCATAACGCACTTAAGAATCTTACCTTTGTGCAAAGCTTTGGCTCTGAATTTTTGCTGTGAATTCAGCTCTGTAGGACCCTGCCAAACGCAGGGGAGCAGCTGCCTGACAGAGTCAGAATAGCAGCCGACTGAGATCAGGGAAATGCATGCTGAGCTCCTCCAGAGTTCTATGACTGTTTATTTGGAGCTGTGGGCAACCGCTGAGTACTGGTTGCCCAACTCAGCATAGTTGAGGACAGGCTGCCTTGCACTGCTGTAGGTGGTTGCTCTTGTGCAAGGGTGATTTGAAAATTCCTGATCTACCACTGAGACTGAACAGCTAAAAAGGAGATCGAATTTAGGGCTTTCATATCCAGATGGAAATCGAATACGTGTGTGAATATTTGAATTGAATACCCACACTGCTAAGGCCCTCTGCACTGGGTGTCGGATACGGCCTGGTACTCAGTGTATCTGGCATCACTGAGGGGAGTCAGAGAACAGTTTAGGCTGGTTTTGGTACCACTAGTTAGGCTCATCTAAAATCAACTTCCCTTAAAATTCATCCCAGACACATAAGGTGTTTGGGACATGAAAATCTTAATAGCTTAAAAGTATAAAAAAATAATAAATATATATTTAAACTAATACTATTATAATTTGCTCTTGGGATAAGTCTTTATTCAATCTCAATTTACAGTAAAAATTTACAGCTGAATCATAAACACTCAAAGATGGGATTTGTCTGTGGAAATTTTGAGACAAATTCAAATATATTAGTGACTAATAAGGGATGACCAAAGTAAAAGGTCTGGCCTCTGTGCAAGCCAGTTTTGGAAGTTTTTTTACAGCTTTACATGGGGCTACACACTATGGAAGTCAGAATTAATTTTTTTACTCAGAAAACTTTATAGTCTTCTGATGAAGGGTCATTGTGTAATGTCCTGGAATAGTTCCCTCAGGCTTCCTAACCAGAGCTTTAGACAAATAAAATATGTCCTCATAGAATGCATTTCAGTTTTATACAACAGCCACCTGCAATTTTTGTGGGGTAGCTTGTCTGACATAAACAGAATACACTCGGTCAAGACATCCAGCTTTTATGGTTAAAGAGGGGGTTAAAATATAGAGAAGTGGACTTTTACTAAGATGAAGATACTTAGTGGGCTTAATTCCAAAGGAGATGGTTGACCAGTTTTTGGGATCTTTGGCTGAAGTTTTGAAATCTTTCAGAAATATGCACTTTTACTGAGTTTTCTTTTGTAAACTGTACCAAGCAGGTACCAGTCCATGTGCAGACTATGTCATACTACTGGATCTGTTTTATTAAATCTTTTTTAATTTTATATTGATAGTGAAGTAACAGGTGAGGGAAAAGCTGAGTCACTCATACAAAGGCAATTTTCGTCCTATTCGGACACAGGTAAAACTGGTAATATCTCATGTAAAAGCTTGAAGTTTTTGTGCCACAAGTGCAGAGCATGAAGGAAGTAAGTGCTGGTAGAAGAACAAGGGTTCTGTGTCAGTAAAGGGGGTGCTTTAGGAGACATCTAGCAGGAGAGCAAAAACTGTCAGTATGTGAAGGCCAACTAATTAGTAAATGCATTGTAACAAATTAGTGGAAATGGGATCAACTAAACTCTGGCAGTTACAGCAATGTACAACATACTTTACAGAAGCACTTAGGCAACCCTTCCACCTACTGTTAGAGAAGAAGTGGCTAATTTGACATGCACGTGTAACAGTATAATCTTATTTTCTTTTGGATTCACCAGTCATGATTGGTGTTCTGATTATGCAGTGCATGCCAGGCCATGTAAGTAGTAATGTTGCTTTATAGGAGGTAATTTTGGTGGTGAAAACAGTGATTTGTCTGACAGAAACTGTCAGAGGCTGCTCCAGTGTCTTGAGTTTATACGGCATTTTGAAAAGTTTTGTAGTAGGCTTGAATTTGTAACTAAATACTAAGCAAACTAGCATTTCCTGTAAATTAGAAATCCTGCTTTTAAAGCACATCTACCTAGGAAGGCTGTATCTTCCTAACGTATCTTCCTAATGATTAGGATGAATATTTTTTACTTCACATCACATACTTGTTGACCCACCCCTTAGCTCTCAAGCAAACAAAGTCACAAGACTGATACACTATAAGCCTCTTATAACTGAAATTACTCTTATTACCCACAATATCTAAACTTTATTACTGACAATGATGGTTTTCAAATATCCCTGGGAATTTAGAGATTTCTACGGTTCAGAAATGCACCAGCCTTGCCAGCACTGAATGTCATAAGTAAATAGGCAGCAGAAGAAATTCTAACTTCCAAACAGTCCAGAAGCCAAACAAAATATTACGGGCAGAAAAAAAATCCCCAAATCCAAACATAATTATACAGCTGGAGTTCAGGTTATTTGGACTTGGAATGAAACCGTTTGCCCAATCCTATCAGGGGATCTTTGCAGTTCCAAACCCATGTATACCTCCCATTTACTATTTCTATTCTATACCAACCTGCTATTTTGTGCCCAACTGGCAAGCAAAAGTTACTTTTAAATTTATTTTTTAGTCTGTACTTATCATCAACTGTCAGACAACAATAACAGACAGAAGAGTGTGCTAGTCCATCTGCCTTCCAGGCGATCCCTCCAGGAGAAACTTTCTTTATCTAGATGGATATTTCAGTCTGTTTTAAAGGCCATAAGTGTATATACAACAGCCATTAGAACTATTAGACTCTGAAACCCGGCTTTGTGCAGCTTTTGCCATTGGGACAATTCTTTTGTGAAAAAGATTCAGTTTTTCATGATGCTGGATTCAATAAATGCACCGACTTAGTTTTTTCCATTAGTCTGAAAGAGATTGGGAAGGACACTATCCATTAAAACCAGGTCTGGAATTAATAGCAATCACTGGTGCCTTTAAGGAGACCAGTATTACAGAGAGGGCAGAAAGATCTGTCTGTTACTAAAGTTGCCTGACACATCTCATGATAAAATCACATTTTCAAATGCTAATGTGTTCATCATATTTCCTCTGTTTGGACTGAAATTTTCCATACTCACTGACTGCCTCAGGCTAAATTTCTTTTGGGAAATTTCAACAAAAAAAGTTTAGCTAAAGAAACGTCCTCTCAACTGGCTGAGCTTGGACTCTTTCCAACTACTAGAAATAAACCAGCTCCTTCCACTCCTGCAATGAAAGATTCATGCAGTATTACACTTTTCCTTGGTAAAGCTCAACAAGCTCCTTACTTGTTGAAAGTAAGCATAATGCTTGTGACTGTAATAAGGAGAGGTGATTTTACATCTCGAAGATTTTGACCTAACGTGGATTCACAGGTCTTCGTAAGAAGTTAAATATCAGTACTATCAGTTCTGTGGGAGTGGAGGGAATAGAATGCTTGATTATTTTTGTTTTGTTTAATTTTCAAAGTAAAGTAATAGGCATTGATCTACAGATATGATTGTATTCTGCTTGTCCACAAGGAAAAACTGTTTGATTTCAGTCTGGCATGGACTGATGTATAACTTTGATGTATTTCCTAGAGATGTTTCTAAGAGAATTACATATTAAAAAATAGTTAAATTTTTATTTTTGTATTAATTGATCTCTGCCACCTGATTCCTAAAGATATGAGACCAGTAAATGTGGCTTTGTTCTATTTTATCTTGCACCTCTAATAAAAATTTAAACATCTCTCTGACATTAGCCTGCTAGAAGAAATGAAAGTGAGAATCTTCCATACTATTAAAATGGGTCTTCTTTCATGTGCATCTTCTACAAACATTCACAGCTCCTGTGATGGTGGTACCACTTAACCCTATTTTTAAACCTCATTAACCTCTTTCTTGATGCTTGTGAAATGAGATTTGTTAGCTACTCCACTCTTTAAATATTTCTCTTCTGTTAAGCTAAAAGCAAGCCAAAATAAAAGCAGGATATAAAGACCTGGGAAACATCTCATCAGCAATGTGCTATTTGTCTTTCAGTAGAGTAAGCATACAATATGGACCTCCAGATTTGCTGTTAACTTGAGAACCACTGATATCCTCTGTACAAATTCTTTGGCTCTTTTGTTTCAAATAAATATTGGATTTTCATGGATTTTCAGTTCAAACTTAACATTCAATGATAAACATGAAACAAGGCTATGAGTTCTAATGAAGAACCACGGGATTTAAATCTAATAATCCAATCTACTGATACGAATGGATAATTTTCTCACATTCAGAGTAGGTGGCTGCTTCCTGAAATAAGCCATCCTCAGTACTTGGTTTATTCCCCAACCTTCTTGCATTTCTCACTGCGTGTTTAGAGTCTTACACTAAAGACTCCATGCATACTGACTTATTTTATTCATTTAGATTTTCAATGAAAAAAAAAAAAAGGTGGAATATTAATCTGGGTAAATGGATTTTAGAAGCTCAATAGAATTCTAGCTTCTCTATAAAGATAATATGATATCACCTAAACAATATAAAATATTCTCAGACATGCATAGCTACCTGTGGTTTCACCTCATGAATTTTTCAGCTATTTTATCCACCAAATTCTATCATGAGAAAATCCCAATTTCTAGAGTGACTTGACAACACGTAAATTTTAAAACAGACTTTTCCTTTAAATCTATCAGTCTTTTCTATTTAAATATTTTGAAACATGAAGCTCCACAATTACATCTGTTTATTTGCATGAATATTTTTCCTAGCTAAGTGATCAGGCAGGACTCCTGATGTCATTGTGAAAACAGGATTTTATTAAATGGCTCTGAAGAGAACTGAATGGTAGATATGCAGCTGCTAGATTTATAGAGCTTCTGGATCAGGAGTACTAATTTTTCCTAGTGGTAATATCTTTGGGTTATGTCCTTCTGAAATATGTCTGAAATTTGTAGGCTGTACCTCATGCTTTAATAGAAGAGCTCATGATGAATGTAGACTCAAATACCCTTAATATTTTGCAGATGCTGTGAACACCAATTACAGAACACTGACTGCAATGAAGGGGTTAATGATTAATTAAGTATGAAGATATGAATTAAGTATCAGCAGGGTCTAGGGTAATTGATGTCAGGTGAATGGGAAACTCCCCAGGATAATGTCAGTGCCAGAGGGAGTGGTGATTAGTGGGGATAAATGCTGGTGTGATCTCCATCTGATGAAGGCAGAGTTGAAATGTTTGTGGTACTGGGCCCAGCTGAGAATAATAAAGGCTTTTCTGTTCCCAGCTGAGAATAAAGGAGATTTTGAATCAAAATATGTAAATACAGGTAGAACCCTTCCTGTCTTTAAAAAGAGCATAAAGACCTATGCTTTTAGTACTTATCTGTATAAAGTTCTAGAAAGTAATTCTAAAAGTTCATTGTGAGCCATGTAATCCTTAATTTTAAATAGTTTCAAGGAAAGAAGAAAATTGAGGTCTGTTATTTTATTCTGTTCATTACAAAGAACAATGCAGAACAGTCTTTGAAGTGTGGATGAAGATTTTGCTGTGTTTCCACTTACTACGTTTGCAAACTAGACAACTATTCTGGTACAACTTTGTAAATCTATTTCAGAAAGCCAGATGGAAAACACTGGTAAGTGTTGTTTTTATTTAGTTTTGGATAGCTAGAGCTATAACTTCCTATTGTTATTGAATGGGCATATGTAACAGGGTTTCTTCAGACAGCTCTAGATAATTTTAATTCCTCTCCTTAAGTCTGTTGTGTGTGTTGTAAAATCCAGTGCAGAATTTGTAGTGCATCATCACTTAATTAAACATTGTCTCATAATACACATACTTTACTGAGGTGAATTAAGGTTGTGCAAGAAAGCTCAATTATTCTGTTACCTAGCTTAGATGTGCTTGAAAATGTTCTTTATTAAGTGACCTGATACAGTATTATAAACAGAAAATTGTATATCTTGTGTCATTTACTTTAAACTCTATTTCCCTCTACGTACCTACAAGGGCCATGTTTATGGTTCTTATTTGTTTGCTGTAGGCAAATTGCATGAATTTGCAATCTAAATCTGGGCCACATCAGTCTAGTTGACATGCCAAACAAGAAAACCAGAGGAATTATGAATTTCCTGAGTTATCAATAAAGGTTTGATACACAGAAATTTGCAGAAGTCTTACCATGGTTTTTGGATAATACAGCCTAAACACAGATCACATTGAAGGAAAGTTAACTTTTGCTCCATGACTTTACAGTCATAATTTTAGCATGATTGTGGAATGGCTGGGTGTCTCATTATCTGTACATACTGCATATGCTGGATCTGTGCTACTGTATTATATAGGAAGATATCTTTAAATCCAAAATGTCAGACATGGTAAAATAATGGTGAATCTGTTCATGGAACTACATTAGCAGAACTTTTTCTAAAAGTACAAGCCATATATATGAAGAAAGATTATTGGTGATTATTATACCTCTGGATAGTGTGATAAGTGTAAAATATACAATTAATAATCATAGAATCATAGAATAGTTAGGGTTGGAAAGGAGCTTAAGATCATCTAGTTCCAACACCCCTGACATGGGCAAGGACACCTCACACTAAACAATGTCACCCAAGGCTCTGTCCAAGCCAGCTTTGAACACCACCAGTGATGGAACTTTCACAACTTCCCTGAGCAGCGCATTCCACTGCCTCACCACCCTAACAGTCAAAAATTTCTTCCTCATACCCAGTCTAAACTTCCCCTAAGTTTGAACCCATTACCTCTTGTCCTCTCAATACAGTCTCTAATGAAAAGTCCCTCCAAGTCCCTTCCCAGCATCCTTATAGCCCCCCTTCAGATACTGGAAGGCTGCTATGAGGTCTCCACGCAGCCTTCTCTTCTCCAGGC
>JAOEHY010050334.1:0-10990 GCA_025447955.1 Psilopsiagon aurifrons
TCAGCTCGGCTCGAACAGCGGGAGCAGGTTGAGCCGGGTTGGGTGCTTCCCGGTGAGCTCGCGGTCGGTCCGAACGCCATGCGGTGGTTGCGCGCTGGCCGGCAGCTCCTACCCGGGTTTAGGATGTCAGTGAGCTGGTCCAAGGAGTTCAGATGTGGTGGTCGTTACCATGTTTTTGAACATGTTGTTTTCGCCGGGTTGAGCCAGCGTAGAAATTACTGCAACACTCAGATGCCTGGATTGCTGTCGGTGACACCAAGCTGTGTGGTGCAGTCATCGCGCTGGAAAGAAGGAATGCCATCCAGAAGGACCTCGAGAAGCACGAGAGGTGGCCAGTGCCAACCTGATGAAGTTCAACAAGGTCAAATGCAAGGTCCTACACCTGGGTTAGGGCATCCTCAGGCACAGCTACGGGTTGGGTGGAGAATTGATTAAAGCAGTCCTGAGGAGAAGGACTTGGGGGTGTTGGCTGATGAGAAACTCAACAAGAGCTGGCTTTAGTGTGAAACCAACTGTATTCTGGGCTGCATCAAGAGGAGCATGACCAGGTCGAAGGAGGTGATCCTGTCTCTGCCCTGCTCTCATGAGACCCTACCTGCAGTACTGTGTTCAGCTCTAGGATCCCCAGTACAAGAGGGACATGAACCTGCTCGAGCAAGTCCAGAGCAGAGATACAAAAATAGTCTGAGGGCTGGAACATCTCTGCTATGGAGGCAGGCTGAGAGAGTTGGGCTTCTTCAGCCTGGAGAAGAGAAGGCTTCAGGAAGACCTTAGGGCAGTGTCTAGGACCTAAAGGGTGCCTACAGGAAATCTGGTAAAGGCGTTTTTGCAGAGTCATGTAGTGACAAAGACAAGGGCCAATGGGTCTAAACTGACAGAGGGGAGGTTCAGATTAGACATTAGGAAAAAATTCTTCACTGAGGGTAGGGAAAGCCTGGCACAGGTTGCCCAGAGAAGCTGTGGCTCTGCTATCTCTGGAAGTGTTTTAAGGCCAGGCTGGAGGGGGTTTGAGCAACCTGGTCTGATGTGCAGCCCTGCCATGGCAGGGGGTTTGAAACTAAATGGTCTTTCAGGTCCTTTCCAACCCTATCACTTGTATGATTCTGTTATTAGAATAATGACTAAACCAAGTTGAATCTTGGTACTTCTCCAAAAAGCTTGACTCTCACACCACTGGGATGTTGTGAATCAGACTGCAAAATCTGGGTCATGTTTGCAGTGAGTGACTGTGTGCAATGCATGCTGCACTCACAAGATTCTTGTTTTGTCAAACAGCCACAGGGCATTTCTTTGATCATGGCAGGAGGAAAATAATTTACATCCAACTTGTTCCTGGAGCTGCAACAATTAGGTTTGAAATTAAGTAAAAGTTTCACTGATGAGCAAAACCCCTGAGTGTTTACAGCATGCAGTGCTGGGTTTGCCCAGCACATTTGCAGGGACAGAGGACAGCATTTCTTAGAAGAGACCAGGTACTGCCCGATGCCAGATAGCCCATTCCTGCCAGCTCCAACAAACCCTCCCCAGAGCGCAGCTGGGCTTCTCAGCAATGCTTGTGGCACCTCTGTGATAACGTATTTAAGAAATGGTAAAATTTGCTGCACAGCAGCTGTGAGTGAGGGGAGTGAGAAAAATATGGAAGAAGCAGCCCTGCAGACCCCAGGGTGAGTGCAGAAGGAGGGGAGGACATGGTGCAGGCACCAGAGCACAAATTCCCCTGCAGCCTGCGGTGCAGACCATGGTGAGGCAGACTGTCCAGCTGCAGACCATGGAGATCCACGCTGGTGCAGATATCCACCTGCAGCCCATGGAGGACCCACACAGGAGCAGATGGATGTGCCCCAAGGGAAGCAGCAGCCCATGGAGGAGTGGGTTTTCTGTCGTGACCTTGTGGCCATGGTTAGAAGTCTTTAAGATTTACAGACTTAGCAAGGCAAGAGAGTTCAGGAGAAATCTGAGCAGTGTTCACACAGAGGTCAGGATGGCAGGTCATCAGGTCATCTTCAGGTTACAGGGCTGTCCTCTGGTACGGGACAATCACAGTCAGTCTTCTGTATCATGTATTAGAGTTCAGTGAAGTAAACTTGCCCACAGAAGAAATAAATAAAAGATGTTTCTGCTTGGGTTCTCCAAAACTCCTGATTTCCAGGGTCTAATGAAATCACATAACTTTAGGCCTATTGATTCCACGTATTTTTATGTACATAAATATGAAAATTCTCATGCTTGTTTTTTTGATGTTGCAGGTAGTGCTTTCAGAATGGCTTTGGCTCAAAACAGCATGAGGGGTGGTGAATTAAAACAGGACGGACTGTGAACCTCATTTAATGTGTCACCATACCCCACCAAACATTGAATTATGTCAGTCTTACAGGGATGTCAAAAGCTATGAACTGTTTTATAAACCATTTTAGAATGCATTCGTGACTACAGTAAAGCCAAACGTCACAGGGATGCCTTATTTCTAAGTCTTTCAGAGATACATGGGTTTGAGTCTTCTTTGGAATCAGCTGAATCATGCTGGAACAGTGTTTGCTCTAGTTACACAACCTTTCGTGAGGACAAGGTGAAATATGTGTAAGCTCTAATCTACTTTAATTATACATGCAGCAATGTACTAACTGCTGTAAAATGTGGTAAGCTTACTCAGAAAATCCATAGTACTGAGTCTAAACTTCAAAACTAGAAGAGTCTAAACACTCCTGAATTTTACTTCTGTTCGTGATATACAATATCAACTCCAATGTCTGCTTATCAATAAAACATTTAATCTCAATTTTAAAGCCAGTTCTTGCAGCTGTAGCAATGAACTAGAGAGTAATTGCATTCTTCCTGCCATCATCAATGAAATGCATTCAGTGGTTTGGCAAAACAAACACTGAAAGTTCAGTAGGCTTCTGAATACATTCACCGACAAAACACTGATCTTCAGGTTTTGTTCAGCAGACTCCTAGTACTGTAAACTGTGTCTTTTTCCTCTCTAGTTATAAAATGCTCTCTTGTTGGTGTCTGCTGACAAGAATTATTTGTTGCTTACATCAATACCATCAAGAATGTATTTTTCCCCCTCTACCAAGAAGGGGAAAAATGACTGCTACTGCTGAACCCATGACATTAAGTTAATGCAGAAGTCTGGCCCTATATATGAAGGGTTACTAGAAATAGAACACAAAGTAGAAGGTTCCTGCCTTAACTGAGGAGATGCCATATGCAAAAGGAGGGAAATTAATAACATTGTCTGTGACACTAAGGACAATAATTGAGCCCAAGTATATTACATCCACACTTTATCCATATGATTCCTTATGAGCTTTTCCATCTAGGCTAATGTTTTTCCATATTTCTGGTTTTAATTTGGTAGTTTGATAATTAAACAATATTATTGACATTTTTATGGTTACTAATACTGTTTTTATTGCTTCTGCTTTTTGTTTCAAAATCATAAAGTGAGAATTTTGTTGGTTTGGTTTTTTCTTGTTTGGGTTTTTGGGTTGCTTTTTTTCTTTTTCAGGAAAACAGGATATTTCTGTAGAGATTATGTATATTAGCCAGCTTCTTACAGCATTCGTTGGTTTTGATAGAGGAATAAAGATCTGAAATTCTTTTCTAGAGTCAAGGCATTTCGTGGCAACTTAGAGTTCTCTTGTGAACTACAACCTTTGTTAGCTGAAATTCTTTGAGTTTACACAAGATTATTGCACATAATACGTAGAAGAAAATGTGCTAAATGGAATTGCAGTCTAACATAACAGTAGACAGAAGAAGTTTTTCCAATATATTTCACATTTTGGCACTTGTCATTAATTTAAAGATTTGGTGAAGTACTATACTTAACATTTAGTTTACACCAGATTTCAGGATTTGCATTTAATTTTAAATTGGGTAAATCATACATATGTCTACTATAACTGACAGGACTTTGGAGCTCTATCCTGACCCTTGTGTTTCCAGTGTAGATAAATCATGTGAAAATTATTACCCTGAAGAGTTACAATTGAAAGAAAGAAACAGGAAAAAAAAAAAAAAAGGCAGCAACTAGCAACACACCTCAAAGGTGGCACTTCCGAAACAATCACATGCACTCTGAGTTGGGTTCCCAAACAGCCAGGGTTTGCAATAGCATTTTTTTCTACTCTCTGATTTTAGAGGAGCAGCATTAATGTCATTGTAAGTGATCCCCAGATAAGTGAAGTAAACAGAAATGTTACCATTGATTCCAGTAGAAATGGCATCAGGGCCCCATCAGGGCAGTTCTGAATGCTGGGTATACAAGTAATCTGTATTTGATATGACAGATTTGTGCAAGAGAAACCCATGTGAATAAGATTGCTCATAGGATACACATGCTATTGATAGAACTGCTCGGGTTACACTACCTGCTATTTTGCAGCTAGACATAGCTTCCTTAATTTTAAGAAATCACTTTGAGAACTCATAGGCTATCTTGATCTTTTTATTCACTCCTAGCCTTTGTGGGTGAAGTACAGCTCCATTTGCTCAGCTGTAGTGTACATTTCTACTGTGCTTCAGAGACAAATGCCTACAGTGTGCTGCATATCCTGCACAATGTGTGGCACTTTGCTTCTATTTTTATGTGCTATCTAATTGTTAAACATGTTATTCGTGTTTTAATTAAATACAAAGCACTACTCCTCAGTGAAGCCTGTACTCCCTATCCTGCATTCAAACATCTGTTGTGCTACTGAACCTCAGTCAGGTGATATAATTGTGCTATTGCAAATCATCGTGGTTTAACTCCAGCTGGCAACTAAGTACCACACAACCCCTCTCTCACTTCTTCCCTGCTGGTGAGATGGGGATGAGAATCAGGAAAAGGTAAAACCCACCGGTTGAGACACAAACAGTGAAATAATTGAAATAAAGTAAAATGTAATAGTTGTAATGAAAAAGAGAGGAATAAAGCCCAAGAAAAAACAAGTGATGCACTGTACAATTGCTCACCACCTGCTGACCAATACCCAGCCTGACCCAAGCAGCAATCTGGGCCTTCTAGATGACTCCCCCCTTTTTATATACTGGGCATGATGTGCTGTGGTATGGAATACCCCTTCAGCTAGTTTGGGACAGGTGTCCCGTCTCTGCTTCCTCCTGGCTTCTTGTGGACCTTCTTACTGGCAGAGCATCAGACTGAAAAAGTCCTTGATCGGGGTAAGCACTGCCGAGCAACAACTAAAACACTGGTGTGTTATCAGCATCGTTCTCAGACTAAAGCCAAAACACAGCACTGCACCCGCCACTAGGAAAAAAAAATAACTATCCCAGCTGAAAACAGGACACAGCTCTGCTGTTGTAATGCTGAAGGTTAGTAGTAGTAGTGAAATGGTAGCTTTTATACTAGATTTAACCTGTAAGATGATTTAGTCTGGTAAATGCATGTCTCTAGAGATTTGGAGGGGTTTATGTGGGAAAATGTAGCAAGGGAGATGAGAGAAGTCAGATGTGTGGTGTCAGATCTGAAGTTCAGTATATGGCTAAGTATTTTTTCTCTGTTTCAGCTGGCCAAATGTCATGACTTCACCCTAGCTGGTGACTAAGGACCATGCAGCCACTTGCTCACTCCACAGCCCACACCTCCCCCACAAAGAATGGAGGAAAGAGTTTTAAGAGTAGGTGAGAAAACCTGTGGGTTGAAATAAAGACAATTTAATAGGGAAATCCACAGCTGTGCATGCAAGAAAAGCAAAACAAGGAATTCATTTACTGCTTCCCATGGCAGGCAGCCATCTCCAGGAAAGCAGGGTTCCATTATGCATAATTGTTACTTGAAAAGACAAATGCAATCATTCCAAATGTCCCCCTTTCCTTTATATGCTAAGCATGATGTCATATGATATGGTGTACCCCTTAGGTCAGTTGGGGTCAGCTGTCCTGGCTGTATTCCCTCCCAATGTCTTGTGCACCCCCAGCCTGCTCACTAGAAAAAAAGTCCTAGAAAAGGCCTTGATGCAATGGGAGCACTACTCAGCAGTAACTGAAACATCACATCTGTATGTTATCAACACTGTCCTCCTCACAAATCCTGATCATAGGACCATACAAGCTGTTATGAAGTACATTGAGTCTATCCCAGCCAACCTCAGCACACCAAATCAGAAATATGACTCCTTCTCATGAAATATGCATTTCTGTGACTATTTTTGTGATATCTGCGTTTTTTAAATTATTCTTAGTCGTTGGTCAACTGATAGGAATGTATGAAAACCAAAAAATGCCTTAAAAGGGAGCTCTACATATTACATAAAACCAAACCAAACCAAACCAGACAAAAAAGCAACACAGGAGTGGCAAAGTCAAAATACTAGTGGGATTCCTTAACTATGATGGAACCTCTGGATACTGAACTTGTCACTTGGTGTTTCTCCTCGCAAGACTTGCAAGAATCAGAGGGGATGAGCAATTTTCCAGGTAATGCCTAGGGCAGTTAGTTACAGTTTGAGAGCTGTCACTATTCAGTGACAGGGACAGCACCGTCTAGTGGGTGTACGCAGCTTTCTCAGCATAGTGTTGGAGCTCGCACATTTTTTGGTGGTTTATATCCAACAATAATTACAACTAATGTGAATAATTTTAAGTTATTTTATGTCCCTTTTTAAATTAAGTGCACAGGGCAAACATAAATTCTCACAACACAAAGATCCACGTTTCAGATGGCTAACCTTTGCAAAGCAGGTAGAGCGAGACTCAAGACTATGTGGTCTTCCCATAGTGTTGGTATCCTTAGGTACTACAGGTAAAAGGCTGAGAAGATAGAACATGTTGCCAAATACATTCTTGCAGGTTTTATCTCTGTCCACATGGTAAGGAAGCCAATGTACATATCAGAAATAACTTTTAGAAGTCCTAGGGATTATTGCTACATTTGTGTCCCTTTTTAAAAAAAAAATACATTGATTTTGTGCCTGTGGAGAGGCCCTGTAGATGGGCCCTGGCAAAACAGTTCTTTAAAATAATATTTGGATGTGGACTGTGACTACCCCTGCAGCAATGGGGTGTCAACTTGCCCAAATCTGCTCAGTCCAGAGGGACTGGAGCCGTCACTGCTATTTCTCACTTCCTGGTCTTTCTGCAGTGCTACTCACTTTGCAGTTGTGTGTGGAGATACTTGGACTTTATGGCTCAAATGGCAAATCTGAATCCAGTAGTTCTCTGTATGAGCTTTTCCATAGACAGAGGGCATGTGGGCACTTGTACTTCAGTTAGAGGAGTAATGTGCCACTGCAGTTAAAATCCCCATGACACTAGAGTTCAATTAATTTTAAAAAAACCTAGCTCAGGTAGCCTAATCATAGCCCGTGATTACTTCTATCTTTATATGGGAAAAGCGCTAGGGTGCAAACTTGTACAAAAGCAGCTGGTAACTTGTGGCACGTAACTATTTAGGAGGCCTGAAGTCGTCACTGATGAGAAATGAAAGGGCATGTGGGAAATAACAGAGAAGAAACGTGGAAAAGCAGATACCCACCCACCTTCAAAGCATAAATTTTTCATGTACGTATTATTTATAGCTGACACCACTTGGCAGCTGCAAAGCAATGCCTGAATTGGTGTTAGCCAGTTTCAACTTTATGTACAGTGGATTTTCTAGATCATTATAATAAGTCATTAAGTGTTGTTAGCATGATTTTTCCTCTTGATTTGTGCCAGTAAACATTTTAGGTATCAGAGTGAAAACTCAGAATAATGATTTTTTTTCTTGTGAAATGCTAACTAAAAATTTGGTGACCCTATTTGTTTAGATATTTTCAAAATTCTTTCTAATACTGTGTAGTCATGTCTTTAGAACATGATTTTTTTGACAAATCCAAATGTAATATGTAATTTATTTGATCAGTAGTAACAACGAATTCATCTATACCCATTAATATCTTTGCATCTATTCTGCTGACAAGCAGGGTATGTAACAAAACTACCATACACTGGTTTGTATAACACACACAGTTTATTAAACAAGCACACTAAGCAAAGAAGCATTCTAAAGCAAACAAGTGTACTAATGCAAATCGGGTGTATATCTCTATAGATTCAGTAAATAAGTACAATATAGTAAATCACATACATACATATATAAATACAGAGGAAAATTAGCATTGCGTCATGTCATTGCTGCCTAGAGAGAACAGAGATTAAGAAGAAATGCATCACCAATTACCACCAAATCATCATCCAGGCCCACACTTTAAGCTGGGAAGCCATGTTGCAGCCAATGCCAGGAGTCTGCGGTAATTGGGAAAATTCCTGTGCAGTGCGTACACCCACAGGTGGGGCTTTGGATTTGGCTACAAGAGGGGCCTGGTTTTATACCCTTAGAAAACTACTGGCTTTAAGCTAGATCAGTAATTGTTTACTCGTGGGCAGTGCAGTTTCGCGTGATCTCGCCATTATCCATACAAGTGTGGCCAAGTATGAAAGTCATAGAACAGCTGCACACCCATGTTTTTCTGCCTCTTTCTGACAAACAATCACAATGAACATAAGCATACATACTGTACTGAATACACTTGGACAAAAAATTCACTTGGTTATGTCTCTTAGTCATGAGAGGGAATCAACTCTCAGCTAGGTTCCCATTCATCACAGCATCCCCTCTTCTTTAAACTTTTCACATATTAAAAAATAATTATTATTTTACATCTCTTACTCTCTTTTCTAATATTGCAAGAATATTTCCTGTCATGGTCAGCTAGGGACCCAAGTCCTCTTGTAGGAGGATTTATCAAGAACTTTCAGACTATCCAAATCATGATAAAACCTATTAACTATTTATTCTATATTTTGAGTTTTCAGAGATATCTGTCAGGCTAATGATTCACAACAGACATTTCTTGGCTGCTTCTTGGTTTCTCCCTGATTCTGTGATGTAGAATTCTGTCTAGCAACTTTTTCACTTATTTTTCCTTGTACTGATTTGCACTTAATTTATCTTCAGAACCCTGACCTCAAGTAATTGTTTCAATGGGGAAAAAATGTGTATGAGGACCAGAACTCAAATAATAGTAATCTGCTTGTGAAATTGTCTCTCTTCTCTGTTTTACTTCTGCTGGGCGATCCTCTGTAGCTGGAAGAATGTCTTAAAAAATGCCTAAAATTTAGCTTGTTATGGGTACCTCAAGTTGCTCAAATTGATTTTGTAAGTCTTAATCTGTGTGCCTTGATGCCTGTTGAAATCCTTCTTCTCAAGTCATGGAGACAAGCCAGCCATACATAATTTGGGCAAGTGTAGCAATAAGGAAGGGACACCTAGAAATTGAACTGAAGTATTAGGGCATTCAGTGCACATTGGTTTTGTAATATTTAAGTAAGTTGGTTAAAAATAGGCAGTTTTTCTATAGGCAGCAAGCAAGGAAGTCTGCCCGCCGTGCTTCAGGGCCCTCACAGTGAAATGCATTTAAACCACTTCTACTTGAGGAAGTTTCTTGCATCACAGCAGGTAAATCGTAGAGTTTTGAAGGCTTAGACAACTGGGTAACAGTAATTTTATGAATTTCAGTGTCATTTGGTAAATTTATGCACATGTACAGGAGGTTGCATAACAATCTCTGAGCACAAAGTCAAATGATGTATTAAAAATCACATTTTCAGACTGAACAAAGCAGGTCTGAAGTGATTGCTGTGCTAAAGAAAATGATATGTTCATAAATTGCAGTATGTTAACATGCATGCATTTTGGATTTCCAAACCATTAGCTTGGTGGTATGTCCAGGGTCATTAATCTTCTGTTCCTAGAAATGAAGGTCCTAGTCCAGTTCCAGAAAGAGTTTATTTGGAACTAACTGTAAGTACTTGTACCATTGTTTCATACTCACATATCAGTTGTTTTTTTGAACCTCTGAGTTTAGGACCTTGTATCTCATTTGATACCTTTGCTGAATTCTTGTTGATTTGTGCCTTGGGCATTGCTTTAGAATTCTCCTGATCTCCAGTTCCACTTCTGGGTTGACTTAAGTGACGTAAGGGTGACTTTTAGTTAACTTTTCTTTTTTTTTTTGGTTGAAGCATCTTTTTTATGTAAATGTAAAATTTCAAAGTAGCATAGGACAGAACATAATGCATCAGTAAGAGTACACATGTGGTCATCTAAGAAATTATGTAGTAAGATATAATGTATCTTTGCTAGGAAAACTTTGCTATGAACTTTGCTATGAAACTCGATGGTAAATTTTTAAAGTGTGATGTTTAATCTTGTGTTTGTCCCAAAGAAATATTTCGGTTTGAAAAGAAGTTGGTTTTAATATAAATTTGTGAATTTTTATAAAACCAGAAGATGGCAGCAAGCATTGACTAGAATTTTGTAGCACTGAACCACTTCACACCTTCAGAGCAAATTGATATCCTTTGTAATGCAAGCATTTGCTTTGAATGTGATGTGTAACAGAAAAGAGCTGATTTACATTTGCATTGGTACCATTATTCTTGCACAGAGAAGTAAAAGGGCTAATCCATTTCAAACAGATTTATCCATTTGAGAAGACTAATGCTGTGAGAGGCTGTCAGTGTGCATATGCCAAACATATAATGCAATGATCTGTCTAATATGTTCCCTAACAATACAAAACCACACATAAAATTATGTTTTTTCTGTGTACTGTCATCTCTGAAGCTTTCTGCAGAACGTATTCAAAATATAGATGCTATTTCTGAATAGGCATATCAACAGTTGAAAGTATTAATGTTGGTGAAAGATACCTTATATGTTTACTCCAGGGTCGATCAGATTGTGGGTAGTGCTTCCATGGAATCATAGAATTATAGAGTCACAGAATCATAGAATAGTTAGGGTTGGAAAGGACCTTAAGATCATCTAGTATCAACCACCCTGCCATGGCGAAGGACACTTCTCACTAAACCATGGCACCCAAGGCTATGTCCAACCTGGCCTTCAACACTGCCCGGGGTGGAGCATTCACAGCTTCCCTGGGCAACCCATTCCAGTGCCTCACCACCCTCACAGTAAAGAATTTCTTCCTCATAT
>JAOEHY010050336.1:0-31163 GCA_025447955.1 Psilopsiagon aurifrons
GCCATGGTTTAGTGGGAGGTGTCCCTACCCATGGCAGGGGGGTTGGAACTGGATGAGCTTAAGGTCCTTTCCAACCCAAACTCTTCTATGATTCTATAAGTGATGAATGACAGGACTTGGCCAGGCCGTAGGGGTGCCTCTTCTGCAAACAAAGTCACCTGTGCAGAAGTGATAGGTGCTAATTAATAAATAGTGCTGGTTTTTCTTTACCAATTACTTATTGATGTGCCTGATACTCCTCTTCGATAAGCCAGTCTAAACTGGTAATAGCTTTTATCACAGCTGTGAGCAAGACAAATCAAGTAAACACTGCCTTTCCTTTTCACGTTGTTTATCTTCTGCTGTTATAGAACTCTCTGCAGAGTTTGCTTGGAATTGGAATGAATTAAACAGCTTATTTTTAATTATTATTATTATTTGTACTGTAGTATTGCCTAGAAATCCCACTGTGGACAAGGGCTTTGCTGGGAGGTGAATACAACCCTGAACACAGCAAAGACTGCGTCCCAGAGAGCTCGCCCCTGAGCTTCGTGATTGATCGCTTGTAAGTATTCCTTCCAAACCTTATCTCCGAGCTAGTGTTTTCTGTAATTTATGTCATATTCCATCTCCTGCCTTTTCTGTGTCTGTATTTGGGGATGTAGTTTGCATGAAGCAGCTGAAAACATAGAGCTGCACTGCAAAGGCTAGCAGACAAACCCCACGCAGTACTGAGATCTGTGCTCCCTGGAGAATGAAACTAAAGTCAAAGTAGAGCAACAGAAGATTTTCTAACCACGCCAAGTAAGTTAATGAGGTCAAGACAACGAGAAGAAAAAAGGAGACAACAGGATCCTTAACCAGTACACGGAAGCTGATTTGAGCAACTCAAATACATTTTCACACAATGTGAGCATTTCACTCTGGTTTCAGCAAAAAACACCCAAAACCCCAAACCAAAACCCAGTGTAGTAAACAGAGCAAGCAGATTGCTGGCCTTGGAGCAGTGAGCCTCCAGAGCACTGATTAAAGGCATCCACCCTCCAACACACACAGCTCCTCCATGAACTAAAGTTATAATGAATGCCCTCACAACCTATTAGTGGGCTTTCTATTCTGAACAAGAGAACCCCGGGGCCCAGCCCAGAAAGGTCAGGAAATTTCGTAGGCTCAAACTAGACCTAATCAAGGTTTTCCCAAAGGAAATGCAGGAAAATAATAATTCATAAGGCGAGAATCTAAAGAAATAACATCATTCTCCCTTTCTTTACAGTCTCTGAGCATAGCTGTGAATGGTACATGGCTCTGAAGGGGAAAACAGTCCCCAGTTTGGATCTGGAGAAAGACAGAGGGGCTTATTTCTGCAGTGAACAAGTCATCATCCCCAAAGGTGTGCTTCGGTAATGTAAAAGGGTTGGAATAAATTCTAAATCATGCTCACTCCTCTTCATGGCCACAGGGTGCTCTGTCAGTCCAGCCTACTTTATACTATCTTTTGTTATTCCCTGCAAATTACTACCTTACTCTCAAAGAAACCACCTTTTCGTTCCTAAAACCAATATGGGTTTCTTTTCTTTGACTGCATGCATAACTTGCACCAAACTGTCCTCTCACACGTACATTTTCGCATAAGCAGAGAACACTTCTTCAGACACCTCCTAATTTGTCACTGGTGGTATTTTCTACACCTTTTGTTAATGAAGAAGAATTCCGACGGGCTCATGGGCCAAACAGAAGCAGTGAGAAAGTTTGATGGTTTATGGAAGAAAATACATCAAATGGCAAACCCAAGTCTGCCACACATCTTTTGACCTTCTCTCCCCTTCCCTTAGTATTCAAATACATCCCACAAGGACAGTTTGTTGCCAAAGAAAAGTGTTTGCTAATGTTACAGCTTAAAAGCAAACCCCAAAATTCCAGCTGCTTGACTCACAACCGCCCTCCTAGAGTTCATACATGGGTTTTCAAAGGGAAGGATTTTAGCAACGTAAAGAATAACTGACAGTTTTATATCCATAATGCATTCCTCCCCAGGCACATTTACAGCCCATACAGTACATGGTATTTAAAAACACTTCTGAGATAGGAACCCAGTGACTTAAATACAAGACAACTTTTCAAGGCTAGTGTAGTTTTATCAGGGGAAGGATCTTATACTGCCTCTTCCAATGTGACCTATGCTGCACTTCCATTAATTTGTTTGCTGGCCAGCCCTGCTTATCATGCATTTGGTATTTGAGATGAAGTTCTCTTGCAGACTCTTCCCACTGCACCATTGGTCTTCATAGCGCAGATTCTGTTTTCTCTCATCTATTCCACTGACATCTTTCTTTGACTTCATGTTCTTCTCTCCACCCCCCAGGCTATGGCTGCCTGCTTATTTATGCTGTCAGCTTAATTTCTTGATTGATATTCTCAGATTCCCCTTGCTACTTACTTATTTACGTTGTCTGCTTGTTTTCCAAACCCTGTTTCTTTAAGAACACAATGCTATTTTATTTATGGAAAAGAATCACTGTTTTCCACAGCATGTTCTTTATGCTTCTGCCACCGCCTTCTACAGTACCAGTTAATCATCCCAAATATTGCTATGCTCGAAGTGCCTGCTCTTCAATCCTCTGTGCCTCTCTGGTGGAATTCTCTTCCTGGGGAAACCTCACCAGCTGAAGCTTTGCATTTTTTTATGTTATTCATTATTTAGCACCTAAACAGCACTCTATTCTTCAGTATAAAAAAGAGAAGGTACTTATGCTCTGTTACTCATGACCTATGGATCTCATTCACCTTTCTCCAGGGTAAATCAGCAACAGCTCCTACAAAGGGTTTACCCTTGGGTAAAACAAACTGGCAAAGAAAGAAATATAGGCAGCCTGATGGCAAAAGATACAACATCCTATATAGGGAGAGAGAGGAGTGTATGCTCTTACCTATAAAGCAAAAGCTTTGGAAGGCCTATAACCACATAGAGGCAAAATGCTGGCTCATGAAAGGCAAGAGCTCTGCTCTTGTTCCAGTAATGTCACAGTTTCACCGCGCTTTTTGGTTGCTGGCATGAGTATCAGGACAGGAACCTCAAAGGACTCTTTGGGATGAGAGAAAGGGTAAGAGAAGTGGCACACACAGAGGCCACAACTTGGAGAGCATCATCCTGAATGAATAGCCAGAAATGGTCCTACCCAAAGTGCACTGCTGCTGTTAGCTACTGCCAGAACATTGTCATCACTGCAGCCAAAGGACTGTCATGAGAAAAGTTGTACCATGTTCTCTTTGTATGCAACAAATTGTACTGTGGGCTTCTCCTAATGAATGCTGTTAAAGGGATGACCTTGTACCTCCCAACCAACACAGGGAACAGTGAAGCTTAGCACTACTTCTCAAGAACTGCTCCTAGTGCTTGCCATGTCCTTGGATGCAATGCTGGGCTAACAGTGATGACAAGGAGGAGGGTGGGTGAGGAGAATAAACTGTGACTGTTTAGGTGAATTCCCAAGTGTACCATATATACCACACAGATCCTTTATCGCACTGTCAAATCCAGCACACTTAAGTGTCATGTCTGAGTGGTATCTGGCCATGGTTATATCTGTCTGGTACCCCAAGCTCTCCTCAACATGCTGGAGACATACCCCTAGGTCTACCAAAAAGCACTAGTGGGATGCTTTGAGAAGCACATGTTGATCTGTGGTAGGGAAACCTGACTTTCCCTTGCAGGTATGAAATGTGGAAAGCTCTAACAACCACTAAGTTGATAAAACAGACTAATCTGTGCCCTTGTTTAACTGCTTTGCTTCATTTCTTGGCTGTTAAGAAGTTAGACTGCCTGTTTTGCTCTGGGGCAGAGAGCAGAGTCCAAGTCTGTCCTGCTTCTGTTCTGCACAGAAAGGGGAAGGAATCAGCAGAGGCTATTCATTTAACAAGTAGCAAAGTGGTGATGCCACAGGGGGGGAAAATAGATGCAGCTGTGCCTGCAGCATCACTTAATCTTTCTCCCTCCATTGCCTTCCATGAAGATTGAGCCCCAGCCAGCAAAGGAGCAGCTGGTGGTTATACAAACTACCATGCCTGAGGCTGGAGATATGTGTTTGGTTTTCTGCATGGCGCCTTTCACAGTTAAAGGTGCACAGAACTGCCCTTATTGACCCTGCCCCAGGACTCTGCCTCAGTGCTGGCATGGGGATGGAGAATGCAAAGGAGGCATCTGCTTTGAAGCCAAACAGAGGCCAGCAGTGCTATAGCTGGGGAACAGTGCCCTTACTGCACTGAACACCCACAGCGGCTGACGAGGAATATCACTTGAAGCTGTCCCCAAACATCAGTTCCGCTCCTTTGTGTCACCGCACTGTAAAGCCTGCATCCATGTCATGTAGAATGGCCCAGAATCCTGGTGTCTTCAGCAGTGGGATGCAGGACTGAAAAGGACCTCCTGGGTTACAACCCGCTATTAAAGACAAGCATTTAATCACAAAGACATAATAATAACAAAATGTCATAAATGCTCATTTTTAAGTCTCCGTTATATGAAGGCACATCCAAATATAAATCAAAATGAAAACTTCAAAGAGAACTAAATTGCCTGATTCAGTGAAATAAATCGGATCCAAAGCAGCCTACTATCTAGCTACAGAAAGGCAGCCCACAAGTCATTAATTAATATAGAAGCAGAAGGACAGATTGACGCCAGATTTAAATAGGTGTACCTTAAATCACAATCTGGTCGGAAGCATCTTGAGTTACATTCTTGAATAACAGGATTAGCAGTGGGTGGTAGGGGGTCCTGCCCAACTGGAAGATTGTCCCCTGTTATTTCAGCTACCATCGAACTCCTGAGCACTGAGATTGCAGTGCTCTGGTTTTACTCTTTCATCCATGAGCTCATCTGCTCAGACAGTCAGAAAGCTGCTTTCTTCCATTCCTTCATGTAAGACAATAATGATAAAAATTGACAGCAAGACCCAACTATCAGGAGTCTGCCAGAACATGCCAAAAGGAGAGAAAGAGAGATTAATGGATCCCAGCACCATTTATCCACTTTATGTCCTGTTTGAAGGTGGACAGTAGAGATACCATAGCTCCACCGTGGCTATTCGATCACTGCATTTGCAAGAACACGATAGAATGGAAGAGACCTGGCAATCCCTGCATCCTGTGCTACCCTTGTGCATCTGAGAGAGCTGGGCTCGTTCAGCCTGAGAAGAGAAGGCTCCTTAAGGGAGACCTTACAAAGCTCCAGTGCCTGAAGGGGCTGCAGGAAACCTGGAGAGGGGCTTTGGACAAGGGATGGAGGGACAGGACAGGGGAATGGCTTTAACTGCCAGAGGGGAGACTGAGATGAGCTCTGGGGCAGAAGCTCTTCCCTGTGAGGGTGCTGAGCGCTGGCATAGGGTGCCCAGAGAAGCTGTGGCTGCCCCATCCCTGCAGTGCTCAAGGCCAGGTAGGACAGAGGGGCTTGGAGCACCCTGCTCTATGGACGGTGTCCCTGTCTGTGGCAGAAGTTGGAGCTGGAGGAGCTTTCAGGTCCCCTTACACCCAAACTGGTCAGGGATTCTATCTTACATGAAGGCTCCTACTGTCATCTTTCTGCTACAAGTAAGTGTCTTCTCCCTCTCTCCTGCAGCACTGAAGTGCTTTCCAGGTGGTTGTGCTGAGATGGAAAGAACTGCCATTTCTTACTGCACCAGCATTCTGTAGATGGACCATAGTGTGAAAGCAGTCAGGACTCCAGTTAGCAAAAGCTGGAATTTCACAAGAGTGTGGAGAGAACAGATCTCCACTGCTTCACTGACACAGCCTTCTCACTGCTCTGCCTTTGGATCCAAGGTGGATGAATGCTAGAGGAACAATGATTTCCAAGCATCACTGACTACTAATTCCTTAGCAGAGGGTGAGGAACGTTCTTTACTTAAGAAACGGCTTTTTTAGTTCCTCAGGGCGATGACGCTTTGCTCACACCTCATCTTTAATTCTTGCAGCAGTATTTTCTCTCACTGAGAGAGCTCCCACAGGACCTCTCCTCTGTATGACTAACATGCTCCAGTGTACTGCACCACATTACCCTCTGATTGCATATTGCAAAGCAGCCAGACTATAACAGCTGACAGACCCTGTGCACAGCGCCTGGCCCAAGCCTAAGGATGACATGTCCTATTCATCCAAAGAGACATCTCTTAGACTTACTATTGTCTACCCTAAGGGGAGAGTGAGTTGAAGAGAAGTTAGGCCTTCCAGAAACCCTGGAGGCTGCTTGAGATCCTGGCTCAGCATCTCAACACAGCCTCCGAGGACCTGGGAAATTCCAAATGAATCACAGGCAGAAGTCCTGACTTAGGGAAGTGATGATGAACAATGTGGGCATAAGAGCAATGCAATCCATGAGAATGAAATGATTTGTATATGAAGATGTAGCTTGAAAACAACCAGTTGGTTTACCTCAGTGCTTATTAAAACCTTGTGCAGTACCTCCTTGTGGCCATGGGATTTTTAAGATCTCATCCTACAAAGCACTGGCACCTTCTTGGAGGTAATGAATGTTCTTACCTGGCAGCGAAGCTGGACAAAAGGAGCACTCGATGAGTCTCACAGTGAGACTTAGAGAGAAGATGGAGGGATGAGAAAAGCAAAGCCTCAGGCTTGGATGATCAGAAAATCCTGAAGGAGTTCAGATGTGTTTCTGAACCTGTTCTTCCCAGAAATCACAAAGGATCTGCTTCCCTCAAGTGATTCACAATGCTGCTCTAGTTTCAGCTACAAACTACCCTCTATTTCAGCAGATTTTTCTGCTTTTAGCCTAAAACCAGAAATTGCAAGAGCACAATAAACATTCTGTTAAGTCTGACCAAACTTCTTCTAGCCTCGGAAAAAATACCTATCCTTGCTTTATTAGGCCCAATTTGAATCACCCATCTGCTGTCTGAGGGAGTTTGAAAGCTCATGGGTGGAATAAGAGAAAAAACTTTCCATCTTAACTATTCCACTGGCATTTGCTTACTAGTTTCCTGCCAACCAAGAAGTGTCTGAAGGGGACAGCAGCTGAAGCCTTTTGGAGCTGTTTAGTTCAAGCTCTATGCAACAAGCAAGTGACAAGTGTATTGTGTACTGTCACAGGCATCTTTCTTCATGAAGGTTAATAAAAAGCATGTATAGATCTGGAGTTATTTTCCCCACTCCTCTTTATTACTTTTCCTTTGTTCTCTTGCTTATCTATTCCTTTTTAATGCAGAAGATAATGCAATTCAGATTCTCCTGGCTTGTGATGCTCAATGCATTTTGACATGTGATGCTGGTTGATGAAATTGGAGGAGAAAAGCTGCATGATGATTTAAAGTGTTATTTTCATGATTGTGCCACTCTTGAGTATGGCACAAAGGCAAACATGACACATGTGCTTCCCAAAGAAAATAATCAGGATGACAGAACGTTAAATTAAAAATTAGACTGTCCTGGTTAAACCAGGGTGTCTGGACATCTAACCTTATAGGATTATATCTAACATCCTTTTACCAGCGACAGCTAATGCTTGAAGGGATTTTATTCTCATGTAATCCCTGCATTGCTTTCAAATCTGCTTGTTTGGGGAGATATAATTAAAACTTATTATGCCTCCCTTTCTCTGCCAACCAACTGTCAGAGAGCAAGAACAGAGAAAACAAGATTTCTTTACCAGTGAAAACCCTTGTTATTTTATAGCTAAAACCTTATATATCCACCTAATTTCAATTCAAAGGAGCAGTACAGCCCTTTTCCCTGGCAAAATGCACTGGACATGACAGGTACTGATATCAAACTTCCATAAAGAAAAAAGAGAAGTGTTGACAGAGCACTAGAGAAACAGGAGTTTCAGAAGCAATCTCTTTCTTCTCCTCCTTCCTCTTTGTTCTGCATCTTAGATGGCTTTTGCATATGATGCAGTATAATGACTAGACAATTACTTTTGTTCATACCACTCTACCTTTTTTGTGTATTTAATGCAAAAGAACAAAAGAGAGCGTAGCATAGGAATGTCACTGTATAAAAGTGGAAACCCCACATGAAATCTGGGAGGAACATTCTAACGTGCTTAGGGTATGTCTGAGCGATACTGTGCTGTTTAGATCCCTGAAGGAGTTTCAGAGATCTGACAACCTTAAACCCAGCGATTCAGGACTTTTTTATTGCTGATACACCCTCTCATGTCAGTTCAGGTTGATCTTAATAGCTCAAATGCAGGATATGAGGGATGGCATCTCTACGAGTTTGAGAGAGGACAGAGAAACCTGCAAGGAAAGCTTTAGATACCATGTGGCCAGAAGAAACCAAAGCTTTGCTTTTATGTTTTCCTGGCATTTAAATAAACTGATAAAGGCAAAACTCAGGTACTGGGGGCAAATGTAGCTGGAATACGTCTAGTGGTTTCCTCTCTTCCAGTCCCCTCCTGACCACCCATCCTTGGTCAGCACACATTGACTATTCTTTCACCTGATATCCACAAGCAGACTAAGCACAGCTCAAGCTCATCTCCTGCTGTGGGACAGCAATGTAGAAATGGACCTTCCCCATGCCAGCCCCAAGTCCCATGTGCTCCTTTTGACTTCCCTGCTAAAGTGCCGCAGGAGATGTGGCTTTATATTGCTGTGACACATTTTCCCCCACTTCCCAAGGCTGACACATTCCACATAAAACTGTTTTGCTGTGGTTAGCTGAATCACCCCATGCCTCAAGCAGTGCTCACAGCTTTGCTGTTAGTGTGACATTAATATTGCCTCCATCCCTGCTGGACAGGCAAAGCGTGAGTAATCCTGCCCACAGTCCTCAGCCCCTCCCCAGCCACCCGGACCCTTCAGTTGCAGGTCTGAGCCACACTCACCGCTTTGAAAAGCCTAACACAACTTTTCTGGAAGCAAATAAGACCGGTCCCCATGAGCCAAGACACTTCTCCTTCACAGACACAACCATCTAACTGCGTCCAGCAGGATCTCAAGCACGGGGAGCAGCCAATGCTGCCTGCTCTGCCTGTGGGCAGCTCTTACGCCATTGTTTTGGCACAGCAGGGTCTTTAGGGAGGCCTTGCTTTCCTTGGAGAGAAAACTACAGCCTGCCTGTAATTACTCTTTAGCAGATTTCAAAGGACAAGCCAGTCAATTCTTCTAGGAGGAAATCCACAGTAGTAAATGATCCTATTAAGTCTGGTGTGCAACCAAGTCCCGAAGCTGAAAACAAGAATGATTTAATAAAAGAGGGCAGTTTGAAGACATACTCATAGCCACTGAACATCAGTGATTGCAACGGCTACCATATGGCACTGTGTGAAGGTGGGAGGGAAAATGCAGGCTCGCAGGTATCACTGTGTGGTATCTGGCAGATGATGGGCTTTCAGCAGTGACACTAAATACATCATCATATTCTGCAGTTATATGAGGTAATAGCAGTGTCAATGCCAAGAAACTCCAGTTTCTTTTTTTCTCCAGGTAAGAACTTCTGAACAGCAAAAGAATAAAAATACCCACACCCATCTTCCCTGCAAAAGTGATTATCGCATGGTGCATATCACTCATGATAACTGATGGGGATGTACCCATTTAATACCAACCCGGGTCCCACATATGAACATCTAGCATTGCCTTCAATAGTCAGCAGTGGGTTTCAGGTCTATTCCCTGCATCATGCTCATGTGGCAGCTTTGCTGCAGCTCATTTTTACACGCTAAAAAGATGCATTATTTGGGGAAAACCACAATAACTAGAACAGGTTTTTAACTTTTTTAAGGTTAAACTAAATTCATCCTTTTCTAACTAACAGACATCAGCAACACAAATCTTTCCTTCACAGGTCTTAATCTTGTGGTGGAGAGTTTATCTTTGTAAAGGATGAGAAGATGCCTCAGTTTCAATGTGCTAAATAGCTAGCCCAGAGACTAATATTACAGTACAGACTAAGCTATTTATACTGGGCTTGTAGAACTTGGCTGCAATTACAGATATGACACATTTCACTCTTCTTCAATCCTTACTGCTCTTTGTTTTTTCCGTCTTGGATGAAAATCAATTCTGTGTTTAAATACATCCCTATTAAGAACAGATCATAAATCATAAAATTCCTTTGGACCACTCAGTTTTAGTCTGAATCAGAAATGCAGGAGCAAACCCATCTTTTTAATGTTACTTTCGTCATCTTTAAGGAAAATTTAATCTTCCATTTCTGGGCACAACCAAAATCTGAGTGACGAGAAGAAACTATGGCAAAAATTCTGCAGAGATGCAGGTGGTTTCCCCTAAAAGCAGCTCAAAGCAGCAATAACTTTCAGTCTTTATAGTAGCCGAGTACGTTCACAGCCACCTTTCATGAGCACATATTAGACTGTAAAAGGTTACAACTGAAAAACACAGTTCCCGTCATCCCAGAAAAAGTTCCTTGGATAGGTGACTATGGAAAATAATCACGAAGCGTTTAATTATTTTCTGACTGTAGGTAAAATAGGAATAGATTATATATTCACTCTGAGTTTTCCCACTTGTGTGCAGTAATGAATTTACCTGAATACCACTGAGACAGGACCAAATGCTACTAATCAAAGTCGATGGGGTTAAATAGTGATTTATATGAAGGCAGAATTTGCTTTGTAATCTGTATCTGAACAGGTGATCTATTCAGGAAAAGCTACACCACCTATTGCTTGAACCCATGCTAACCTTATCTATATTGTGATATTGATTACTCCACTCTTGTTACTTCTTTTCATACACAAAGTCATTGAATAGTCATCTCTTTATCATACCAACCATATTTTTGCTATATTTCATCTGCTTTTAAACAGTAGATACAGGCATATTATATTAACCCATCACTGAAATCCTTATACAAGGACATGCAATTCTATTTTTTTACACAGTGCTTCAGTAACTTGCTTTGTTTAGAGCCCATTCATTTCAGATAGTTTGATACAGCAGCTCCCAGTTGGTTTTAGCGGTCACCAAAAAGCTTTGTCATCCTTTCAAAATGCAAATCTATTATTTCATTCCTAGATGTTGATTCAGATTTTAACCAAACATGATAAAGATAACACAAACATCTTTTAGCAGCAATGTGTTTCCCCAAAATGCATTCTTCATTGTTGAATTAAAGCTAGAGCCAGGTAATCTGCACAAGTCAAGCAAGGAAATGCCACGTGGCAGCCGCAGAGATGAGACAGGGTGAAGATCATGATAAGAGAAACTACCAGAGGAACTCAGTTATGAAGTTAAATACAAAGACTGGAAGTTGGCCAGCAGATTTAGGTTAATAGTCTTACCCTTAAAAAACTTTATGGCAAGTGCTCAGCACCTAGGTTTTACAGCTCATCTTGGAAAGCTTGGTGATCAACTGCACTGCAAAGATGGCTTTGTTTCAGGATCAAAGTCTGAAGGAGAGGAAAAGCCCAAGAGCGATGCATAGCACTGCCAGCTTTGCTCTGGAAACCTGGACTGCTCCTCAGAGGTCTCCAACTCAAGTGCAGTCCAGAGTCAAACATATGTAGCCCAAAATTTAGCTTCAGGTCTTCAAAATGCTCCAACAGTAATATTTAAATATAAAGCACAATATTGCAGCATGCTAGAACTGACTTTGTCACTGTCACAGGCTTCAAATAATTACCTAAACGCAACAGTCATTATACACTGAATTCAAACTTTGTCAGCCACAAAAGCTTAGAAACGCAAATTTGTCCCAATCTACATTCAACAAAATGAAAACCAGTTAACTAAATGTCGTAAGACACAGTGGGAACATTGACATATGTATGCAAGTTATTTTAACTAGACTATACAAGAGCGACATACACAATCTGCTCCCTTATGAAAACCCAGATGCAAGCTTAGTACATACTACACCTAGAGTGAGGAACACTACCAAATGCTCAGGAAAACATTCCAATCAGCAACCCCTGGAGAAACCAACCTATCTTCCTAAATTTCTAGGCCAGCCTCTTCAGCATTCACCCTGAAAAAAGTCTTGCAGGCTACCAGTCAATTACTCCAGCCATTCTCCTGTTTGCTTTTGCTTAAAGCACCAGCAAAGAGTCAGGTATTTTGACATCAGCAGGTGGAAGAGCCTCATTACTTTGCAGACCTAAACCCACAGCTTAATTAGTAACATAAGCATCTATAAAGGAACAAAAGGTGAGGGACAGCTTGTTTAGCTGAGCTCCCATTAAATTTATGTGTACTGATCTAGCTGCTGTAATAGCTTGGCCTCTTTTGCCCATATCCTTCTCTGGTACGGTGCCAGGTTCATGGCGTGGGGATCATACTAAGTTAAATGAGTACTGAGGGGTGCCTTATCTGCACAAACACACTTTCCCACTGCCCGTGGTATTATGAGATTCATACTAGTCATTGCAAATTTTGCTGACTCAGGCTTTGTGCAGAAGTAATCAGCAGTAAGTAGCAGTGCCAATGAGTAGTTAGAGAAACTCCAAATGAGAACACAGATTAGCAGCTCGCTCAAGTAAGGCACGTTTTCAGTACTGGTGGAGCTTCTGCCTTCCGGGAAAGAACAAACAGATGAAGCACATTGCCCCCGAGCCAGGCTGGCCAGCACAGAATGAACGCCTTGCAGCACATCCCAAACCCACACAGCATGAGACAAGAGTTTCGTAACTTTACCAATTGAAAGTCACATTTCTTTCTAAAATGGGTGGAAGTCAATAAATTCCGATGGATAAAAGTAGTTAATTGATTTTGCTGCCACCTGTGAGCCAAAGTAAGCTGTGAACGTAATATTGCTCACTGGCTTCTTCACACTATTGCAAATATTTCACACAAGAGAACTCTAGACAAATTATTCTAGTCCTGTGTCTTTTTATTACCGCTAATAGCTTGTTTCAACAATGAGTCAGACATTCCAAAATTGATGGGAAGAATATTGACATTGGCTTAATAAATCCTTCCAACCAGAAAGAGTTGAACAAAGGGAAACAGGCTGCGTTTTTCCTTGTGGACCTGTTCCATAATTAAGAAGCTTGGGGCAGATTTTAAAGCCTGAGAATTCCAAGACATGAATCAGTTTGTAATTCCTGTGATCATTTCTTCTCTCAGAGTGCCCCTCTACCATCTAAATGCCTTTTAAAGTCTGCCCCTTGAACATATTGTTCTTTGGCAGTTTATCTCTGTGTGTATCCCTTTTGATATGCAGGAAGCTTAGATATACTACACACTGATGGCTAAAAGTGATGGGCTGCAAAAATAAAGCTTAAACTAAGATGAAAGCAAAAAATGTGGAAAACTGCAGGGTCAAGGCTGCCTGAGCAGCTTGCTTCAAGATTAGTGGTGTGCAAAGTTAAGTTTTTAAGCCAGCCAGCCTTGAGTTTAAAGCACAAATGATGTGCACTTGAATTCAGCCCATCACAGACAGCTTAGCACCGCTTGACTGCCAGAGCCAGACTGATCTTTGTAATGACTGTTAATATCGGTTGGATAATAAGCTCATATGTGAACATCACACATAATCTTGATTAATACTTATGTGACAGTGTAGTAGCAGGATAGAGGAGACATCCAGGATGGCGATAGGGAAGGAAGCACTTGCCACTGTGATCGGTGCCACACACTGTGGTATCGCTCCATCTCACTCTGCTGCATGAAGAAAAGGAAAACACCACCTTCTTAAGAGACATCAAGTTTTTCTAAGACAGGAGTATCCAGAGGACAACACAACAATAACAGGGTCTGCCATGCTGGTAAAAGGTGGATAAATACTTCTTCAGCTATTTATGGCCACTCAACAATGAATCTCAAAGGCACAAAGTAGAACAACCCATTGCAGTTTCCACAACCTTGTATATAGAGCTGTAATTGTTAAGACCGATAAGATGATCTTTAAAAATATACCTTTACAAGTAGATTTCTTCCTACCCAGGGAATTAAGGTAAGAAGGTAATTTTCTAACCCCCTGTCCCTCTGCCAGCCGTGCTGCGCTCTGAAGGATGCACCCATGCTCAAGCAGAATGGGATTTACAAAAGTCTTCACAAGCACAAAGGATTTTTGCTAAACCCTTCTCCCCCCTTTTTTCACGTAGTTTTGCCTGACTCTTGCTCCTTTTATTCTCTCTTCTACAGGATACCTCTTATCTCTCCTTTGCTCAGACTCTGTGACTCTCAAATCTGCCTATCTGCTTGGCCCATTGCCTCAGCTGTAGGCACAAAGCTCTGCTCATCGGTATCTCCCAGTCATGAAGCATCAAACTAAGGGCACTTCTGTGAAAGATGCAAAGCTATCTCATCTGCTTACCTGGAATGCCATAGTCAGAAGGGATAATAGAGACATTTGGGAGAGGAACAGAAGCCCTCCCACACAGCAGGCAATTGTGCTTATGAATGTTGCCTCATGTGGAAGTAGTAACTACATTTGTACTCCATAACTGGCCGGACCTCTCATCACTGCAGCAAATAAATAGTGAGGATGGGTGAGAAGACTGGCTTCCAGTCTGACCTGAAAATCATTTCTGATCTACAGGACCTGGAGGGCTTTGATGCTGGCTGCTAGAGGAAAATGTGGCTCTTGCATGTGAGAAGGGGCTATTAAGGAGAAAGCTATGATGCAGTAAAGGTCTGAAGCTCTGCTTCACTCATTTTCACCTCTCAGTGAAAATTCCCTCTCCCCAGATTACTGGAAACACAGGTCTCTTCCAAATGGCTGCTTGTTCAAGGCCAGTTTTCCAGCAGTTGTTCTGGCAAATGGTCCCTGTGAGAACTGATGAAAATTCCAGTACCATTGCTTTAGAAATAGCCTTTTCATAAGCAAATATCAAATTACCCTGCTATCTTCATGGGGCATTGTTCAGTAAATAAAGAGCACTGACAATTGACACAAAAGCCAGACATCCAAATTCTGGAAGGTAAAAGAAAATTCCTCTGTATCGGCCCTTTGATTCCACCCCAACACAGTTGAACTCTGCCTACAGAGAAGGTCTATTTAAAAACCAACAACAAAATCGCCTTTTCTTTCCTTTGTACATTTTCCTGCTTTGTGCTAGGACTTGTACTGACTTTGTGGAGTCACTGCAGTTACTGCTAAATGATGTATGAAAAGAAAAAACTCCTGTCCTTCCCATGCACCAAAAGAACACCGGCAGCTCCCAGCAAACCCGAGTATGCTGCTTGTTTGTATCGAATTCAGACTCATCAAGGGAAGATCCTGAATTGAAGGATAATTCTCATCCATCCAATTACCTCTATTGCTACTTCGAAGGAGACACATCTCAGGAGAGTCTTTCTCTGACCCTTCATCTCCGCTCAGCCCATCTTCAGGTTTTAAAGATTTTATATTTAAAGGGCAGATTTCAAAGTTATAAGGGTAAAAGCTTGGGGAGGGGGTTTTCTAAAGGCTTTGGTGTGGTTCTCTCTGACACCACAGGCAAGCATTCCTTCAAAGAGTGATCTTACCACCTGAAAAGCCATTGGCACAGTTGTAAAAACCAGAAATAGACACTGTGAGCCAGGCTTGGCTGTTTTCCCTCTTAAATTCACCCTCTCTTGGCCCGGTGGGAACGCCAAGCTATCCCATTCAGGTACTTGATTTTCATGGTAATTAAAGACTTCATTGTGTAACTATAGAATCTCTTGTTGAAAAAGAAAACAGAGAGATTAATATGATGCCCCATTCCCTGTGAACACCCCAAGATGCAGTACCTACAAGTTGGCTGTTAGCCTGCTGCAATAGCAGTTGAAGGGAGACAGGCTGGCTACTGCTCACTGCTTGGCTTGCTCCCAGCTACAGGTGAAACTGCAGCCTCTGTTGTCGCAGCTCTGCTGATTCCAAAGCCCCAGAATTACATCTGTGCTTTTCTCCCTCCCTGCCATGCTGCTTGATTAGGGGAAAAGTCAGCCCAGCTTCGCTCTCCTGCATTTAAGCATCTTTAACACATTGCCAGCCAGCCAACAAAATGACTCTTAAGCATAGAACGCTCCCCCTTCTCAAAGCTGTGTATAAAGGGCAATGCAGGCTTTTTGTTAAGGTTTTTTTTTCCACTTCCTTTTAATGCTTAAATGAGCAGCCTATTCTTTCAGAGGCTCCTTCAGTCAGCTACCTCCTCGAACACACTGCTCCCCTATACAGGCATGTAAATAAATCACCTCATTTTTCCCATGTGAATGATACACTGACGTTTAATTCTAACTAATGCTTTAGGGGGTAAAAGATGGGAAGAGCTGGGTCAGAATAAAAGTGTTCTCCTGCCGTTTGGAGAAGCAAGGAAGAGACAGATGGCAGCTTTCCCTTCTTTCTGAAGCAATAGTGTCTTAAAACTCCTGGATGCTGCATTCTTAAATCTATAAAGAGGTTTGAAAGTGCCTGTGTGTGCGAGACTGGCAAGGGTGAGCTGTTTATGGGAAGTATTCCTGCTCATGTAGAAAAGGCAAGAAATGGCTGGGGCATTTGGACATCATTTTTGCAATGCTCTGCACTGATTCAGATTTCCATTCAGCAGCCGGGTATTTGAGAAAATAAAGAAAGAAATGCCTTTAACCAAACGATTCAACCTAAAAAAGATCACCCCTGAATGCTCCTCCATTATAGCTTTTGATTCCACATCACTTTCCCCCTTGCCTCCCTGGAGGTTTTAGAAAGAAAGCTGAAAGAGCCTGAGCAGAGAGTGATCCTTCACCTCCTTCCTGGCTACTCTACTCTGGCAAGCTGCTCTCCAAAGGGATGTACGGACAGACATGGGAGTCAGACACAAAGAAGTCTGAAGGCAGAAAATCCACCCAAAGCCAGCATAAAATGCTGGACACAGGCATCTCCTCAGTGACCAACTCCAGCCAGCAGTGCTCTGTTGCAGCCTGCCACAGCCTGAACAGGACAAAACCATCCTGCAGAAATCCTGCTTTTCAGATTCTATTTCAAGGTGAGTCACGTCCTGCCTTCCGTGCTGTGTGGAGCTGTGATGGCTGTCCATGGAAATACCCAATCAGCTCACGACCCATGGTGTCAGAAACTGTATGAAAACAGTTTTAGTGAGAAAAGAGAGTATGGAGAATGATTAAAAGTGCTTGGCAGGAAACTCTTTGCACCTTTTTTAACACTTCCTGCATCATTCAGTTCTTCTGTAGTTCACGAGTTTGGATCTTATCAAAGCCTACAGTGACTGAAAGCTGTTGCCAGTTTTTGCTTGCTCCAAGTAGCTACTGTGGTCTAGGAACAAGTACAAGGAAAACTACCACTTTAATTAGCTACACTGCTGCTGCTGCTCCGTGGTGTTTCCTTTGCCTCCTGTGGCCTGTGAGGTTGGTTCTGGATCACACAAAGGCTGCACAGGTCCATCTGCACAGGCTTGTAGTGCAGGCAGAGTGAAAGCAGCTCTCCTACACTCATCCCCTCCTATTCTACATATGGGAGGGAAACTTAGACATCAGACCTTACACACTGTACATGCTTCGTGTTTGTGAATATACATATTTTAATATGTAATAAGATTTTATCATGAGAAAGGCAAATTACAAATTCAATTCTACTGGCTATAGGATGGATAAGGGACTTCGAGCTACTCCCCAACACCTCTCAGAAACATTATATTAATTCAAATAATGGAAATAAGAAGGTCAAGATTGGCTCTGGAGCAGATTTTCTGGTCTACTAACTGAGTAACAATTGCAATAGTTTGTTTTTGACTGAGTCTGACAGATCTCAAAAGCTTTACCTTGCAGGTGTCCTTAAAGCAGTAAGTAAACCCGAGTTACTTCACAATGCACTTGATTGCATCCATACAGAATTGTTTAGTGCACTTTAAAGACCTGAGTCTGCAGAGCTCCTAGTGCGGGAGGACACTGAGAAAACAGGGGTTTCTGTATGAAGAATAGAAGTGACTTTCTGTTTGCAAGAGTTATGCTGCCTTGCTGGGCAAGCATCTCGCCGTGTGAGTTTGTACGCTCGTGTTTACCTAAAGTTGATGTGGCTGACCTCAGTAAAATCACACACAGATATGTACATCAACCTGTGTTTGCACAAAGCAACCTTGCAGTTAATTAAGAAACACAGAAAGACTGAATCTGGATTTAAGCTGCCAAATTAGCTAAAATGTAGTGTATTCTATTCTGTAGAGGTTACTGAATAAGGAACCCAATATTTCAAACTTGCATTTAACATCGCACACTCACATGCACAATCAACATGGACTTATAATTACAGCATAGGCATGATGCCAGACTTCCTAGGTGACATTTATATTTTTGACAAGTCATTAACCTTACATCAAATTCATTTTCCATCCACTGTTCCTCCTGAAGGCTCAGGCTATTTGTTTGGTCAATCAGTTCTTGTAAATCACAGATCCATCTGAGACCTGATCGTAGTTTTGCCCCTGGAACAAAACACAGTCCTAAACATAAGCTCAAGAACAGCAAGCTCAAGAACTGCCTTTTATAAGCTTTTATAAGAACAGGCACTTCAGGAGAGGCTCCAGCTTTACATTGCCTATACCTCTAAGAAAGTGTATGAAACAGAGGTACACAAGGGCACTGACTGTAGGACCATTTGTTATAGGTAGCCAATACAAGGTACAAACTCGTTTCAGGTGTTTTTAAAGTATCATATATAAAACACTAAAGAATGTACAGCTATCTGGCATTCTTGTGAGAGCTGGAATATTGGACGTTCGGTATAAAATATTTAAGAAATGCAGTTTTGATGTGTTATTTTCCATGTGTTTTTTGCCTGTAAGTGGAGAGTTGGATGTGATTCCCAGAGAGTCTCTTTAATAGATTCTGCTGACAGCTCTACAGATCCACTTCCTTTCAAGCCGTGTTGGTTCTCTTTTTAAGGAAAACACAAGCCAAAACAAAACTGGTACAACCTTCTGCAACTTTACAAAGAAAAATAAAAGAAACTTTGCCTATCGAGAACTTTGGTTTAAGCATTTTGTTTTTATGTGGTTTCATTAACTCTGTGCCCTGGACCACTAGCTCCACGCAGAAAACAACAACAACCAGGGACTTTTGCCCTCCTGCAAAACCTCTCCCTAGTCACTGACACTGAGCACAGCAGCCTCACAGAGCTGGGCTGCTGGTAGGTTTGGATGTCTTGGAGACAATCCACGATAGATAAAACAATATATGCAGCCTTTCTAAAATCTATACTCCATTCCTTTTATTTGAACTCCCACATCCAGTGGCTCAGAAATGTCAAATGACATGATCAAACCCAAAATATCTAGTCATTCACTATGACTTTTTTCTGATGCACTCCTCACTCCACTGTTGTGTGTGTGAATTAACTTTGCTTTTATTAGGAGTTATCAGGGTAGTGACTTTCAGCTCATCACTACTAAGCACCTACTGTTCTGCAAATGAGACCAAAGAGCAGTATGCACTGTCTGGAGGAGGAGTGAAGGGATGGAACAAAGACTTCTGTCTCCCACTATGAGTTCTGCTACTGATTTTCCACTTAACATTTGGCAAACTGTGTAACTTCCTTTCCCCCAGCCTGATACTTAACTAGCAAACCGGTTGTGACAGTCCATGTCTGGAAAGCATTTTGAGATCCATGAGTTAAATGTTTCCCAATGTTTCACCTCCCGCAACTGCCAAGTAATATTAACAGCTATAATCTTGCTGTCAAATATTAGGAGAAGAGGTAGAGAGGGATGGGGAACAATCAATAACAAATTTTCCACCTCCAGAGTCTTCTAAATTTATGACCCTTACCATGAGTGAAGTGGAGGTTTATGCTCATTGGTACAATTGGCACAATACAGGTCGAGAAATCCAGGTATCAGCCCTAAATCACAATGCCAGAGCTACCCAGAAGGAATGAAGGAAGGAGAAAGAGTTCCTTCTCCTCTCAGTTTTACGTGCCATTCTCCTATCTCACCAGTCACCCACTGCAACATCAGTCTCAATTAGCACCCCGAATGGATACCCTGTTGCACGAGTGATTTATGTCTCACAAGCCAACAACCTAGTAAAGGCCTGAGTTAGGCAACGAATCTGAAACCTTTCTAGAGTTAATTCACACAAAGGCGGACCCCATGATGCTTTATCTGCTCCTGCTCACCCAGTTCTTAGTGAAGACACAGAAAAGCTGGTAAAGTTCCCTCTTGCCAGTGATTTGCATTCTACGTAAAGCTCACTGCAAGCTGGCAGGGTGGTACAGGGCCATTGCCAGCATCAGTTTCAAAAAAGCTTTATCCTGAGTCACTGATCCTGTTGTATCAATCCCTGTAAATAATGGTTTATGGTATTGCTCAGGTTTTATGTGTTAGGACAACCTCTGCATAATGTTGTTGCCAGTGGTGCAGCATCTGCGGGAAGCAGAGTGAAGAATATGGTCTGCTTCTCAGCTGAAACAGTAAAACAGCCACCCAAGAAATGATGTGTTTTACATTTGGCAAGTCACCTGAACAAGAGGATTTTCTAAGTAAGCTTTTCCGTTCAGACATCTATCGCTCGCCTCTTTAACTCCTGTTTGCAAACACCTGCTCACACCAGGTTTCTTTCCTTGATCCCAAATGTTTACATGAGCAAGGTATCCAGAGGCATCTTGTTTCACCTGTGTAAAGGCTCATACATTACAAAAACCACCATAGCCTCCCTCAAAGCCTGGCAAACAAGCCCCTCTGGTTCCAGGATCCAATCCGTCACAGACGGAAGCCAGCCTCCCTCCATCCATCAGCAGAGCCACGCTGATTTCCAGCAGCTGGCAATCTGGCCCCATATGTCTTAGCTGACCAGTCACACAGCACAAATAATGAGCAGTCACAGCAAAAAGATTAATGAACTCTAACCCACAAATCACCCATGCAAATGATCCTGGGATTACTACTGCTTGTGAAGGCCGAGCGCGACTGCAGCTTCTCGCACAGCGTACAATGAGCCTCAAAGCCCATGTGAAACAACGCATATGCGACAACCTCAGTGGGACAGAGCCATTATCACAGGATTTCAAATGAGAGAGACAAGAGCAATGCATACAAATCCCATCAGGAGACCAAATGCAAACTTTGGCTAACAAAAAAAGTGGGGAATAATCAGTTTGCGAAGAAATGCTATTTTAGAAGGGCTGTAACCACCCATGAATTCAGATTTAATTTGAGAAAACTGGTTTGGCCCTAAACAATGGAGAAATGTTTCCAACACATGCAAAATACTTAATTCTGATACTTTCCAAAGAAAATGTTGTGGCTTTTTGTCTTTCAGTGAGACTGAATCTACTTATGATTCAAATTCCTGATTGAAAAATGGTAACAGGAAGTGTTTATCATCTTGGTAATGAAATTTTGGACCAAATTGTTGAAGCCTGGATCAAATTTGGTTCTTCACCCATAATAAGAAGAGCAAAATATGTATATATATGTGCACATGGATGTATACATGCTTTCCTCTCTAGGTTAGGCCAATGAAGTGGAAATAACCCATCTGACAGCTCTACACAGATACTCTGGCAAAGCCTTTCTTTCACACCCAGAACATGCAAATACCCCATTTGCTTTTGCAGATCCTCACCCTTGCACAAGGCCCCCTTCCTCCTGGCTCTGCATGATGAGCTGAACACACCTCCTTGCTGTGCAGCATTCCCAGAGGTGCCCAGGCATTTGGGACTGCACCAGCCAGGATGCTTTGGGTTCTCCATGGTAAACCAAGCATGGAGAAGAGCAGGGTGCCAGGCGAGGATTGAAGCTAGAATTACGCCAGGCTGAGGCAGGGAGAATCAGGCGGTATCCAAGAGGTTGCAAAGCAGGGAGCAAAAATTGAAGCTGAATTTTGAAGTTGCTAAATTTATATTGCTCCCCTGAGGCACCAGCCTTCAGGGATCACTGCTGTGGGAAATAAAGTGGAAGGGGAGCTTGCTTCTGCTCTCCTGAAAGCCTCCCCGAGTGTGCTCTGGGGAAAGGCGAGAAGACGGAGCAGGACTGACACTGCAACAATTCCTTCCAAAGTCTGGAGTTTAGTCTGCCCTAAAATGAAGCAATTTGCCACTGGGTGCAAAGCACTGCTTTCGACCTTTAACATCTACAATGTATATATCAAATAACATATATTCAGTCATATTCCCTTTTCTCCTCTCCACTTTAGGAATATTGCAGAATACGTACGGAAATAATCACATAACAAAACCCCAAGCAGTCACCGAAGATTTTCCACCAAACAGGATGCACACCTCTTGGTTATCAGCAATGTCACAAAGAAGCTGTAAAACCCCCAAAGTCATTTCCTCCTTCTAATTCACAATGACATTAACAAGATCTGAACCCTGACCTGCAGGTGACTAAATTATGTTGCTAAGCAACTACACTTTCAAAAAAGAGAGAGAAAAGGAGTGAATGGTACACGCGTGCCAGGCTGCTGGAATGGCGTGGATGTGCTTTGTGTCCCTATCCAGAGCCCCAGACCCTGCAAGGGAGCTGCTCCCCCTCCACTGAGGGAAAGGACTGGGATTCCCGACAGCTCCAAACACTGCTCTGGGCTTCTTTTCCTTCCTTGAGAGTCCACACAGAGAGGTACACAGCTAAAAATGACAACATGAAATATAGCAGCCATTTCTCTTTGGAGAAGAGGTGCTTATAAATTCACTTGGTCCAAAGTATCTCTCGCTTCGGCAATACATCAAACTATGCAGCCCCATCAGTCTGAATCAATTAGAAATTACTCGCCAAGGAAATTACACTGAAAAGCTTTGATTTGTTACTGGAGTTTGTTACTGTTCCCTTCAATCTTCAAAGACTGAAAGGAAAGAAGTAAAATGTGACAGTGATAGCGAAATGTAACTTTTATTGAGATTGATAGGAACCTATTTGCCACAATATTTGCTTTTAATAATTTAATTTTTCAAACACAGCAAAGACAGCCATAAATATTTGATTGTGAAGTTCTTCCAATTTGTGGTACGTTGGCTTGCTCAGGTTGCCAATCTTTCCAACATTTCTACATTTCATTCCTAAAAATAAGCCTACCTACCATATGTTCATAACTACCTTTTACTTTGCCTTCTAACCACATTCTTTTAACTTTCATCTGTTGCAGGTTAGTAACCTTTCCACAAAAGGCACTTCAGGCACTGAAAGAGAACACAAAAAGATGACTCCCTTAAGAAAATACTATGTTTTTTACAGTTTGGTTTAGTTTTGAGTTCTGTAAAAAGGGCCAGCTCTTGCTGACATGAAGGTCACTGACAAAGCTGGCAGTGATTTTGGTGGGAGCAAGGCTCGCTTCCCTCATTAACATTGCTTATGGTTACTGCGAGCGCTGTGCAACTGCAAAGCAGGGGTTTGCAATGGGCTAAAACATAAAATAACATGAATGCCAGCAGAATTTATGTTAAACCTAGATAAAGTTTCGAGCCTGAAATATTTCTGGTATGGAATAGGTTTGCAAGTGCATTTTAGGCCCAAGTACCTGGCCATTTTTGAGGACGCAAGAGGAGATTAAGTCGCACAACTGGACTTTTCCGATATGACAGTTCATACAGAGGGGCGTAGAAAACAGGCACTAACCTTGTCACTGGTCTTCAGCCATATCCTACATGTAAGGAAGGGAACAAAAGCTGGAACAGCTTTTACCTCCTGTTATATCCAGGTTGCCAACAAAGCAAGAGAAAACACAGCAGGCACTGCTGCTAAGTGTTCGGATTGCTTGGTTTTACATACTGAGCAAGACACTTTCACTGCTCGTTGATGAGAGGATGCTCCCAGCTTCTGCTTGGCTGACTCAGCTGGATATTAAACTGGGTCCTTTTAGAGATGCCAACTACAGGTTTTCAGGTAAAACGAGTGTCCAGTGAGCCTTTCTGACAGGCTGGCTGCCTTCTAAGTGAGTTATTCCACCTAATACCTGGCAGGAAGTTCTGATGCTGAAGATACCATTCCAACCTCCTTCCTGCTCTCAAACCCATTCTCGACCTGATATCCTTATGGGAGCATTAAAATAAACAATGTAGTAAAAGGTAGTAGCATATAACGTTAGCACTGAAAATTAAGACACATGCAATCTAAAAGCGATTCTAACATAAGGTAGCTTCCTAGGTAAATGTCATATTCTAAGGTGTGTCATTTGCAGAGAAAACGGCTCAGAAACTGAAAGACAAGACAAAAGGAAGAGTCAGGTGAAGTTCTTTTAAAGGCTAGTACCATAGATGACAAATGTAGTTCAAAGAGCACAGGTGAAGAAGGAATCATAATTAATGACCAAGGGCTTTAGTTATTGGTGCTGAATGGGAAAAAAAATGATTATGTTTGAAGCTTTATACTGGCATAGAGTAGAAATTATATACAATCCCTGCTAAGTGCCTGATTTTACTGCTAGAAAATCCTTCTGACTGAAATGTACTTCAAAGTAAACTACTTTAGAATTTCTCTGCACTGTTGGATGCCCAAGCAAAGGTCATTTTCTCCCTCTCTCTGTGCATCATTTTAGCAATTTTTAAAGGCTTTTTTCTCTCCCTCTTCTGCAGTTTGCTTCTATTTTTCTACACTTCAGAGGGTCTAAACTGAAAATTGGATAACTGCATTTGGAAAGGAAATGCAAAATAAGGAGCCTACAGTGATTTAAAATGAAGATGTTTATTTATCGCGGGCCTTTCCCTGCAAGGCACAGGCCACCCCCTTGTGCCATTGAACTCAATAGGTGCGCAGGGTTACAGAGCGGTAGCCCCGTTGGGAGCCTGGGGCTGGAACCCAGCTCTTCCCCTCCTCCCACTCACAACCCAATTACTCACAAGATTTACTTTTCCCTACAGCAAATTCCCACCGTCCCCAGTGAAAATCCTTCATCAAGGAAGCTTTTCTCTTAACGTTTTGGGATTCTCTGGCTCTAACAGCTTTCTCACTCACTCGGTGTATTTCTTCCTCTCCTGATAATCAGAGCACCGATACAGCACCCTGGTTAGAGGCTGAAAGGAGAGTTTCTCACTTTGGTTTTAAACACATCTCTACTAGTAATAGTGAGGAGCACTTAAAAGGTGGCAGTGTTTGGAATGAAGCCGAGGGCTGAGTAGAGGAAGTACCAGGCATATCATGCTCTTTTGTTCCTTCAAGAGAAACCCCAGCCCAAACCTTCCAGAAACAGCAGAAAGTTCCTCAGGGCATCAATTGGGGTACACTTCAGTGTAGGCACAGACAAGCTTACATCTCACTGCTTCAGCTCTACTGCTCTCCGCATAGAACACTCCAATTTATCCTGGTTGAATATCAGAGGTATCTGGGCACTTTTCGCTCCCCACCTATGATATATATCAGCAGGTGATGGAAACACACGATTAAATACCTGTAACAAGGCAGTGCCTGAAGAGCTCCTCCTCATAGCAGGACAACAGTGCTCCTGATCTACAAACAGACCATATAACAACAAAGCAGCATTAGCTGCCCTGATTTAATGACTGCTTCAAGACTCCCCCTTGGACTGCTATCAAAAGAGCTAATTCAGCTGAAAATTAATGCTGCCAATCTCCTTATTACCCTGAGGGGATAAAAAAGTTAGTGCTAACCCACATCTTACCAGGTCGCTTAGACAAGCACCAGCACCACCAGTCCCTAAGTATGTGAATACTCCCTTTGGCAGCCTTCCACACCACAGGCACTCATAAACCTACAGTGAAAAATCCCATTCCTTTATTTTCTTCCACTGATGCACAAAACCGCAAGGAGCTTTGGGCCAGGGTGTGATCCAAAGGAGAGAAGGAAGCACCAGGGACAAAGAACAGCTCGTAGTCATGAGGAAAGGACAGCCATGCACGTTTCAACACCACAGACTGCTGCAATACATGGTTTTAGGTTTCTTTCTTGCTACTTTCAGCAATATGACTTTTGTCTTGCAAAATGGCATCGTATGTTGCAAATACAGTGTGTCCTGAGGCCTTTCAATTTTTTTGGTGGAATAGGAAGTTGTGCTTACGCGGGTCTCTGTGCTACACTGACAGGAGGCAAAGAAAAGGGAAAGAAATAGGACGAAAAGAAAAACTCTTCAGGGCAAGCTAGTAATAAAAGCAATGTGAAGGGTTTAAGCTGGCTGGGGCATTGGCACAGCACTGAGGGAACCTGCCTTCAGTTTGCAATTTCTGGTGCAGCACGATCCTGACTGGCTCTCTTCATCTCTCCCTTCTTCCATCTTCTTAAATCAAAACTGACACCACTAACCACCTTTCCTTATATTTGTGTTGTGAAGACTAATTCATTATTAATAGCTGAGAGAGGTTCAGAAACACAATGATGTGTGCCGTGTGAGCTGGCAGAAACTCTTCTATCCCCCCTGCACTATGCTTCATACAGAAAGAGATAAAGGCGTTGATTTCTAGCAGGAGAGCTGTAACTGCTGCAGATAAAGGTTCCCTGCAGACTAAAGAAGGCACTATTTGAAGGTATTTAGTTCTATAGCTTTCCTTACACAGCCATCTTTATTCTACATAAAAGCATATTTACAGAATCCAGGCTTCAATGTGCTATGGAGTGGCAGGAAAAGGAACTTGTTTTCCCCCTTCCTTCCACCAGTTTTCCCCTCAAGGCTCTATACCCTGCTGCAAGCCGTTCCCAGGGGTAGCTGTGTACTCCCAAAAAGCCACATAAAACCCCCGTTCTCTAGAGCACAGGCTCATGTTGCTCCCAGCTTCCGAAGCCATTTTAGTTTACTTAATAACAGCTTGAGTGGATCATGACTTGAAACCTGGATTTGTCCTTAAGAAAGCCATGTATCAAAGAATAAATCCAAAATCTCTCTGAGAAAATGCACAATTCCCTGCTGAACACTTGTGCAAAGGATGGAAAAACATCACACACCACGTTTCTAGCTGAATTAGTGGAACTCAGTGACACACAGTGACAACAGCTCCCATGCAGCAACAACTAACTGTCCTCAGCTAGCACGTACTGACAAGAACCCCTCTGTGGGAATCAGGTTGGACTGATTTTAGGAGCAGCACAAAGCGGTGATCAGGAGGGCCTAGGGAAGAGGCTGGTCATGGAGAAGCCCAGGCAGAAAGGAGGATCCTGCCAGCCCAAACTGTGTCTCAGAGGGAGGAAGAAGGGATCGTTGGGAACTTTATTTGGAGTTAAGTCTGCCTTTTTGCAGTTTCTTCCCATTTCTTAATAATTCAGTTGTCAAAGCCTTGGCCTTTTCTTCAATTTAGCCAAAAAACCCTCTCAAAGTCAGTTTCAGTGGTGCAAAGCTAAGCTGGAATGTGCGGCCAATGTCTGATGGTAGCAGTAGTGGCTGGAGGTTTTGGCACTTCAGAATTCACAGAACAAAACAAAACTAAACAATAACCCCTGAAGAGCTTACACAAAGCTGCCCTGCGGATGACAAGGACAAGCAGTGTCCAGATAAGTGCAAAGTACCTTGTGCCACTCTACCAAACAAGCTGAGCATTTACAAGGGCAGTGGACCAATGCTTCAAGGTGCTCAAGGTCAGGAAATTGATGGAGCTTCGAGCAGCCTGCTCTAGTGGAAGGTGTCCCTGCCCATGGCAGACGGTTGGAACCGGATGAGCTTAAAGGTCCCTTCCAACCCAAACCAGTCTGTGATGCTATGATTTTCCTGCTGTTAGATTAGGCTGCACAGGAACAAGGACAACACAGAGACCAAAGGCAAGCAAATATATTCCAGTACTTTGTAAATGCAAACACTCCTCCTCACAGGATTTATGCCAGTTGACATTAGGATTAACTTATTTCTTAATTAGGATTACACACACTTTACCAATAGAAAATGAAAAGAAATCCACTGCCTGATGAAAAATGGCCCTATAAGCCATCTCATAGAGGTCATCCTGCAGATCTCCATTCAAACAGGAAAAGGTCAGTGGCGATAGACGAGCTGACCTCCAGGCATCAGGAGGACTTTCTGCTCTTCTGGTAATGTGAGCATGTTGGAAAGTAAATGCTATCACCTGCACGATAGCTTCAGGGGCTGGAACAAGGTCCACTGTGACCCACACCTTGACAATTCCTGGGATAATCGCAGAACGGCCAGGGCTGAAAAGGACCTTAAGATCATCCAGTTTCAACCCTCTCTACCATGGGGAGGGATGCCTCACATTAGACCATGTCACCCAGGGCATCAGACCTCTCATGCCTAGAGCTAATTTGCCTAGCACTGCAGTGTGAAATGGTAGGCTGAGCAGAATCCAACCTAATATACTCATCATTTCCGTGAATAACACCTCTAAACTCACCAGAGTGCCTAGAAAATTCCCTCTGATTTATATACACAGAAATGGGATTAAATCCTCTAAAAAATCCACACCGCATTTTATAAAGCTTCCTGCTGGTAAAGAAGTTGGTGATTTTTAATTAGTACAATGCAGACATGAGGCCAGACATGCAATGTTCAATAAACCAGTTTTTACATCAGTAATGAGTCTTAGAATATTAATGCAGGGCCCTCAGAAGTCAGAAACAGAAGAGTGAATGTGCAGTGATTCCAACATTACCCCTAGGTGCGTGTGAGGAGCAGAGATATTTAACAACCTCAACAGTGTAAAGTTTAAAAGAAGATAGCAGCGGAGGTGGAAACGTATATTTCACATGGGTTAATAGAATCAGCTGCAGGTAGATTTCAGAGGATTATTTCCTGTCTTTTGAGAGGAGATTTCTTTTGTGGGCATGATAAAAATTGTTAATGTGTTGCTGCTGTTTCATGCAAGGTGAAAATTTCACTTTAATCACTCTCAAATAAATGCGAAACTCAACCATTACTCCTTGCTAATAATACTGAGGAAAATAGTTCACACTAAATCTAACATAATGAACACAGCATGTTCATAGAGAGCCGAGTGTTCTGAGCTTAAGTCCCCTTTAATCCATAATTCCTTTGGAACTACATATTACATCCACATGAATACCAAAGAGGTTTACGATTAATGTTATTTTAATGAATAATAAAAAAATTGATGATGATTTACACAGAGTTATTTTCAAGTTCTTTCACACGAAGATTTGTCGGTTAGAGTCTCTAATATATACAAAACAGAGCACACACAACCTGATTGGGATAGTAAGGCTTTTGCAAAACCTGCTGAATGCGTGGCTGAATTGAGCTGAGAATAGCTGCAAGCTCCGAAAGGTTCCCTGTGCCCTTCCCTTTCCCAAGCTGCACTGATGAAGCACGGTGAGAGATGCATGTCTTCAGGAGCAGTGACTTTGCAAACATGAGTAGCTGGACCCAATTCTCACCTTGCACTGGTTTGGCTCCAGGATTCCTACCCAGTTACCTGGCGATACATGTGAGATGAGACCTGGCCATAGCACACTCAGTGCAGAGGAATGCTGGCTCCCAGCTCCTGCCCTTGAGCAAGATGCTCAGCTGTTCCAAATGCCAGCAAGGTCACTGGCAATTAGTTACACCAGCACAGCAAATGACAGCAAGACACAAACGCTGTGATTTCCAAAAATAAGGGGCAATTAAAGCGCTTCCACAAAAAGACTGAAGCTGGAGTTTTACAGTTCCTCAGCACAGTTACATTACAATCTTTAGGAGGGTTTTCACAGCAGCCAACTTGGATGTGCAGGCACTGGACGCTGCCCTGCAGATGCTCTGCACGTGGAGTGGGATTACAGCGGCTGGTGATCCAGAGGGCTGCGGGTCTCACCCTGCTCTCCGGTGCAGAGCTACAACCCTGGCTGCCTCTCACCGCTTCCTTTCTTGCCTTCTAAACTGAGACACTGGCTCTGGCCAAATCTGTTTGGCTCATCTTTCCAAGAAAGTCAAGAAAGTGAAAGAAGGGCTGTGAAGCAGTGATAGCACAGCATAAGCCTGCATATACTGTATCCAAATAACCTATTAATGAAAATCCTTTGGCAGCTGTTTAAATGTTGTGAGTGGAGAAATGTCTGCAGTGAGAACTCGGCGGGATCCCTTCCTGAAAATGCCATCACCATGTTGTTATAATTACAATAACATCCCCTCCAATGCCAGCTATCTTTATTAGGTACCAAACACTGAACTTCTTCGCAAATCACTGGGGTGCAAATTACTTTTCAAAACCATTTTTGGAACTGATTTAACCATAAGCTTTCACACTGGAATGAACTTTCCCAGGCAGGGACAACAGTTGCGTTCCTTCCCCCAGGCTCTGTGCTAGAGGCTTCTGTCTAGTTTTCAACACCTGGCTGGCTGCTGGAGCTCATTTTCCAGACTTAAATATGGAATGCACTAAATCATATTCTATAGTGACCTTTTCTTGATGTTTTTGTCTCTTTGACCAAGCAAACAAACAGCCACCATAATATCTCCCAGGGGAACTCCAAATGAAGGATAAGTGTGGAAAAAGACTGTAAGAGTCAAGCGTGGAAAGCTGGGAGCTGGATATGAATGCCCATCAAAATTAACTCAGGTTGTACAATATACTGTAAAATAACTAATTAATCATTCACATTTTTAGTGTGCAACTGTGAAAGTTTCTCTCTGAAGGAAACTTATGGTGTTGTCTGCTTTCCCACATGTCCAGAGTCGAGATCTAGGGCCAGCCTTATCAACCCTCATAACTAGAGCTGCTATCAGCCCCTTCCTAACATCAACGTTATTTGATGGGGTTCACTACTTCAGAAGCTGAGAGAGGCAGTCTGTAAAAACTACACTCTTCTTACTCAGTTGGTGTTTGATCCCCTCACAATTACTCACAGTCCAGGGATGCCCAACCTACTTACCTCTTCAGCAAGAGAACCTGGAAACATCCCTCTCTGGAGCAAATGCACTGAGGCAGAGCCTGATGGGTACAATTGCTGAGTCCTCTTCCTTAAAAGAAAGACCCCAGGAGGATCTTAACTCTCTAAACGTGAACTAGAGCAGCCTGCTTTTCAACTAGAGGTCTGCTGCACAAAACAGAACCAAAGACTTTGAAAGCAGATCTCCCTCTGCCTTCCCTTCTGTGCTGTTCTCATCACAGCGAGTATTCAGTGGCTTTCTTTGCTGCAACAAGCTACGTGCAGGTGACAGAAAGCCAGAGGGTATCTGAGGGACCAGGTCTCCCATAGGTTGAGTGTCTCATCTGTTGGTTCTGTGCAGACAGCTCTGTGCCTTTGGGTGTTTAAAACCACACAATGTATCAGTGGTCAGATAAATGATTCCTACACTTTGTATTATGTCTCAGTCCTGGCTTCTCTCTGTTCTTCTCATCAGTTGCCACCAAAATCTCTCATCACCTCTCTGTGCCCTCTCTGTACTGCGGGAGCATCCCTCAGGTCTGCCTGTGTTCACAGAGCTCATCTGGCCAAACTGCAGCAGATGGTACTGCAGAAAGAAACAAGTTCCCCCCCCCCCTCT
>JAOEHY010050336.1:40965-55408 GCA_025447955.1 Psilopsiagon aurifrons
TGCAGGGATGGGGCAGCCACAGCTTCTCTGGGCACCCTGTGCCAGCGCCTCAGCACCCTCACAGGGAAGAACTTCTTAATATCTAGTCTAAATCTACCTGATCAGTGCCATTTGCTGCCTGATATTCTGCTATGGACACAGGTTGTGTGTGTTTCTTCACAGGTTCTGTGATGTTTCTTCCTACCCATCTTAGAGTCTGGCTGCATCATAAGCACCACCACAAAAGAATCCTAGGTGAGCTCCAGAAATAAATTAACTTTCCATTTAGAGATAATAACTTCCTGGAAAAAATAACGCAAGCCATTCTTCCTGTAGCTCGCAGTAAGATTGACATCCACTGAAAATTACCGTTCATTTCAAACGTATTCTTTTACTGCAAAGACTTGATCTGTGGCACATGCTGGGGTAAGATATCACCGCAAAGCCCAGCTTGCGCAGAAACACAGTGAAATTAAAATCGAAATTAAAAGGAGAAAGAGGCCTATCTAAAGCAGAAGTTCCGGGATAACAAAGCATCAAAATTCAGCAGAGAAATATTCATAAGTGTGATGTCAGCTCTGCAATCTGGAGCAAGCGCTGCTTTTTTGACTTAATAACAGTGAATGTCAGATTCCTCAGGAAAGCAATTTGCAAAGTCTTGGTAACAAGTCTGCTATGGAACTAAACCGCAGCGCATTCACCACAGTAGATTATCTGTCACTCATAAAATCAGTACTTTCCAAGTCTCCTCTTAGCATGGCTCAATATACAGACACAGATAAAAATATTTACAAACCCCAAGCATATCCAAGACCAATATGGATGCCACTTTCTTAACTGATTTATAACTTCAATCTTCAAAGGGAAGATCTGCAACAAGCAGTCTTACACTTGGGTGACAGTAATAAAATTATCCTTCAGAGGAAAAAGGACCATTTTCATTGGCTAGACAATACAAAAGAATGGAGAAAACACCAGCTGGATTCTACTTGAAAGAGAAGCAAAAAAATCCCCAAACCTATCTAACAGGATCAAATTCCTAAGCTGGAGAAAGTCAGATAGCCTGGTTCTCATCCCATACAGGCATAAATCAGGACTAAACATGCCAAAAGCCAGACTGGGATGTTAATCACACTGACGGAATTGCAGATGTCATCAGTGGGATGGAGACAACAAATGTAGTGTTAATGAGATTAGAGCCCATCCAAATGGTTCTACCTCCACGCAAAAAGATAATCAGGCTCTGATTAGACAGCTCCTGTATTGCCGCTTCAAAGCGGATGCAGCAAAACATGTTGATGGAAGGAACAGAATGGACAGGGAGAATACTCTGTGTGATGAATGAGGAAAGAGTGAAACAGAAACATATCATCATGGACCAAAAGAACAAAAAAACTTGACCTGAGGAAGAGCCAGGACTGGAGACACCACCCTTAAAGCAGGTAATGATGGCACCACATTGCTTAGCAAAGGTAATAGCACAATGCCGAATGGACACAAAAATTTCAGTCTGACAGTCATTACACAGGTGGATTGGTTCAGCTGAACTTCTGAGACAAAGGTGCACAGAGAAAAGGGGAGGTTTGTTATTATTACTTTCCAGTGTAGTTTACCTGTCATCCTTGGTGAAGCCTAAGTAAGTAGCGAGCGAGTCTGCAGCCCTTGTGGCCCTGGAGGAATGGAAGGTTACTGCTGCATTAGTGCACAAAAGCAGGGCTTGCCTTGGGGCAATTGCTTGTCACAGTCATGAAGGCCAGAAATGCCATTTCTGGAGGGTATTACAGTAAAGAATGGTGAAACTCTCCCCAGTACAGAAAGGGATGACAATAAAGAGGGGCAGATATGGAAGCACTGGCTGGGAAAGAGAATTGGAAATGTGGAATTTATCCCCATCTCCACCAGAACTTGGTAACTCCTGGTGAATCTGAGCCTTACTTCCCACCTGTGCTAAGCACAACAGTAGATGTGCTAGCACCAAGTCTGGCATAGGAGGTTTAACAGCAGGAGGGACTACCCACCCAAAGTGGGAGTGCTCACTGGTATCACACACTGTAGAGCCACCTCCACTGAATGATCATATATAATCGTATTTACATGCTGCCTATGACCTTCGGCTCTTGTATAACTGGAGAGGCTACAGCATAAACAACAAACTGTTCCCTGCCACAGTGTCCCTGGATACAATTCAAAACCACCTCCCTTGGCTCTGACTGAGACAAAGCAGCACACCCCTGCAGCTCCCATTCTTCCCTGGCTACCTGGTGCACTGGGACTTCGCACCTCACCTCACTCTGTTTTAACTGCATGTGATGGCAACATGTCCAAGCACACAGCAAAACACTGGGAGGAAGGTCTGGAAGATGAAGAGATACAGCTCGTATCTGGATGCCAGCACAACCAACCCCTGTGCTGGATTTCACAAAACAGGCTTAGTCACGTATGCTGCAGTAGTGCTTAGGTTGAACTGGGGCTGGTTTAAACTCAGCACAGTCCCCTGATTTCAGGGAGATGGCAGAGAATTTGTCTTTCTGAGCATGTTTTGCCAAATTAAGCTGTGGAGAACTATTTCCATAGTTGGAATGAAGATATATAACTTGCTACCTAGTGGAGACTTAATTCTCTGTCTGATAGACAGGAAAATCCTTTCAATGAATTATATCTATGTCTAGCTTCTCTCGTATGCTGCCAGTGCAGATTTCTTATAACACAGGGACCAGAACTGTGAAATTTCATGATATTTGCCAGGCAAATTGGAACTACAAATGATGCTGTAGCTGCAGTCTTTGCTTGGCTAGTAGACCTGAAAAGCCACACTGATCCTTCCTGAGTGCAGTAAGATGTAACCTTTACTTTTTCTCTACATCTTCTTTCTTTAGATCATTTTTGTCATTCAGAGTGCTGGCAATCTTTCTGGCTAGGTGAGCACAGAAATGTTCAGGTTATAATATATGGAGCATCTGAAAGGCATGACAAGGAAAGGAAGCACTGTAAGTATCTCAGAGAGATTACAGGGAAGGGAGATGCGGTATTATAAGAAGTATTTGAGAGGCAGGACGAGGAACAGATATGCACTGTAAGGGGATCACTGACATAATACTATAAAGAGTGCTCAGCATCAAGGAACAGAAGGCATTTGAGAGAGACAGTAAGAAAGAGAAATACTATACAGACTATCTGAATGATGGGACGAGGAAAGGAGATCCGTGATATTCCTGGAGTTTTTATCATAACTGTAGCATTCATCACCAGTTGCAAGCTATTCAGGAATGAGTACGTTGCAGTGGGAAGTGTGGGACTGATAAGAACACTGAAAAGGCTGCTGGCAGCTCTGGAGTTATTTAGCCGTGACATCTCACTGAACACCTGCTGGGAGAAGCCTGACGCGGCAAGGTGCTGAGCACCTTCACCGAGGACAGCAGGGGACAGCCTTTACAAAGGTGCTGAGCAGCCACAACTGCACTGAAATCAATCAGACCCGCAGCGAGTCACCACCTCTGAACAATCAGGTTGTGCCAGCTGAAGGCACCCAGCAGGTTGGGGTCTGAAGTGTCACATTAGGGATATGACAGCAATGTCTAATAACTCTCCTCAAACGTATGCATGAGCATGAGTGTGCACACGCATATTTTGCCACACTCCTCCATCTTTCATTGTTAAAATTATAGAAGCATAACATTCAGCAAAGGCAATCAGGGAACTGGTAATTATCACAGTGGGTCTGAAAACCTTTGGCAGCCCAGTAGTGGGAAGGAAATGCAGTGTATCTTGAAAGACAGCTCAGACATACAGAAAACTTTCCTTAACTACAGCAGCCTGCTTTTGATTATTCTATTCCTCCTCTAATGTCAGGCAACTGAGAACTGCAGAACCATTGTGCACATGCCCCGAGGTAAGAACAACACTCTGCTTCCATCCACCAAATAGTCTCAAACCCTGATATAGAATCATAGAATGGTTTGGGTTGGAAGGGACCTTAAAGATATACACGTTAAGTGAAGATCCGACAGTGATCCTTTAGGTTAAACATTTCTCTCCTCTCCCAAAGTCCTGTCCTGTCCCCACCCTTCAATTTGTCTTGAAGTGCACAACAATGTGCTATGTGTACAACAATGGTGCTGTACAAATACAGCCTGACAACACTAACACAAGTGTGGTTCAAAGCACAGTTGCCAACACTTGTTTCCTTAGGGCAGACAAAAGCAGATAAACGCGATGACCCAAATCCAGCAGTGGTGTAAATGACAGTGGACTTAGCTCCTTGGAAAACACATGCAGTGTGCAAAACAAAGCATCTTGCCTATTGATCTAAATTTTTACACGTGCTGTTTACTAAATGATGCCAAGAAGCCTTTTCCCTAAACTTCCTCTCCTTTTTCCTCATGTCTTCACACCGACTACAAGACACCTCATTTCTGCCAGCATAGCATTTGATAGACAGTCTCCTGCGGCACCTTCTTATAGCAGGGTAATCTCTGCCAGTTCCCAGAGGCTTAGCACACTTGTCAGAGGTAGTTGTCTCAGCTCTCCTTCCTTGCACTGTCTTGAATTCAGCACCATGCTCATGCTGCATAAGCACAGAAAGCATTGTATGCTCTCCAGAAACTCCAGCCCATGTGGGGCAAGTCCCTTTGCCTGCCACATTCTCACTGCTTTCCTAAGGGATTCATTCTGCATCTTTGAGTAGACACTCCAGAAAACCCCGTTTCAGATCTCAGTCACAAGCTGATCTTTTCTCTGGGACTTAATCCCAAAAGATCACAAGAAGGGCTCTTCAAACTTGGATTAGTGCAATCTGCCTTTCCCACCTTCCTTTTGTAATTTTAAAACCTGCTCTTACACGATTCCTTTTGCAAGGAGTTCAACGCTTCTCAAAACTGAATATAAAACTAGCTGGAAATACTAATGCTGTAAAAATGACTTCTTACCAATCAGCCCTCAGATGTGTTCTGATATATCTTACCTTCTGTACAACATAAAATGTAGTTCCACTTGGCTCATATCAATGCCTCTTCATGATAGCACTTACCATAATATTTGACAAAGCCAGACAAGTCAGTCAAAGACTGTTCTCAATCTAATGTCCCTCCAGACTTCTTGGCTTAGACAAGAACATCTCCGAAGAGATGTCAAGGTTACTGTGAATTCTTGGAGCTATCAAGAAGTCATAGTAAAGTAATGATTTAATACCTGCCCATTAAAAGAGAACTGATAAAGCACCATATGCTGTGGCGAGGGTGATCTCCTTCTACAGACAACTTAGGTAAGTGACTGATTTCAGAAGGATGAACAGAGCAAACCCAGAGTGTCTACAGCTAGCAAGCCAGCTGCTGTTGCCTAAGGGAAATTGCCAGTCAGTTAATGCATGGCTATTCGTGTGAGTAAATCAGATGTCAAGTCACTTCTGCTCTCTTGTTCCTGTAGGACTGAACAATCAGCAAACTGATCTCACCCCAGAAGCAATGCTTTTTGGTGGCATTTGATCTTGAAGAAGACATTGCAGTCAAAGAGAGCTGCTCAAAGATAAGACAGAGTAATCGTGATGCCAGCTCAGCTAACTGCAATAAATCTGGGTGTTTTTACCTTTTAACACCCCTGGCATTCCCCTAGATAAGCACAGGCTCCCTCTTTGAGCTCGTTTGGACAGAGGGAGCAGCACCATTGGAACTCTTTTGCCTCTTGAAGGTCTTCTCATCCTGCTGCATGTTTATTTATCATTAACAGGAATTATGAGGGGTGTCTGCACAATTTGAACAACCTTTTCTCTAACAGCATCATCTCAGTCTTTATTCCCTTTAAGCTGCAGTTCACTACAAGGGCTGTGACAGCTTTTATGTTTAACAGAATCTTTAGTCTGGCAATCATGATTAATTCGTCTCCACAGAGAAGTGCTATTTTAATAAGAGCAAGTGAAGAGTTCTAAGAAAATCTTTTCCCCATTTTTTTCCTTTTTAGAAGACTTCTACATCTAAGAATTAAGACTCTGTAGGTAAAGTTTAGCTACAGCAAAGCCAATTCTTCTGTTGGCCCCTTGAAATATTTTGGAAGGCTTCCAGCAGACCCAATTATCTCAAATATGCTTCAGAAGTTACATTAAGGCCAGCATAACAGAATCTGGGAACGTGTTCAGTCCTTGCCCTCTTCCGACCTCTGATTTCTCTCCAAATAAAATGTTTAACATGACTTTATCCTTTTATTTTATTTTTTATAGGAGCTTCTGGGGCTCAGGCACTGACATTATTTGAGATGTAAATTATCCCAACCCTAATGGCTTCTTCAGGGTCATGGTTATGTTTTGCAGCAATAACAAACCAGGAAACCTTGTTCCACAAGGCTGGGACAAAATAACCTATTGTCCTTTCTTAGGAGGCTTTTAAAAAGCTTCATAAGCATCAACATGCCTTGTACTAGCCTCGTTCTCCACGTAGTAAAGTCATGGCCCTAAAAAGCCAAACATCCTCTTCAGAGTTTGAGAAGGAGCAAGATGAGGAAGAGGTATTGAGATGATATAAATGCTAGAAACCACCTCATCTCCCCTAATACTGTTCAGAACAGGGTGAATCACTTCTCACTACACAGGGAGATTTGGAAATTAAAGAATAATGATACAGAAGGAAAGCAAATACGAGCCTTTTGTCTCACCTATCCCTCTTCCCTTCCATTCACAGCCCAGTGCTGATAGATCTGTAGCCTGAATTGTAGGATTTAGCCAATCTCTGTACAATACCTACCTGGGGGCCCAAAAGTTTCTGAACAGCGAGGTCAGATGGAGGATGAGGTCAGGTTAGGAAAAGCTTGGCAAAGAAAATAAAAGCACCACAGGGCTCCTGCTTTTCTGCTCTACAGAAGGGTTTTTATGAAAAGAGCATAAATAAAGACAAAAGCTGGAGTATCTAGAAATTCCGTAACTCGATAGCCTGCTAAAGTCCTCGTTTGGTTTGTTTTATTGGAAACCCTGCAGAAATCGATCTGAGAGCAAAGCAAGGGCCAGGGGGATTTCTCTTCTTTGTCACAACTTTAGTTTGTTCCAGTGCACACAGCGTTCAGCTCCAGACAGACTTCTTGAGACATCACAAAAAGATCAATAATCAACAGAGGTCTCTGATGTTTCCAAAAACTGGGAAGAGTAGAGAAAAGGCAGGTGAAGCTACAATCAATACGAATGCACTGGTAGGACTGGTCAGCCAGCTTCCTAAGGAAGCTCACCTCTGTGGAAGAGGGAGATTTCTGGTCCTTGCCTCTCTTATAAAACTCATTCCTGCATGAACAGTGTGAGATAATCACATTGGAACTGGATCAGTGGAGAAGTGTGAAAAATGTGGCAGCATTCGAGTTTCTGTTTGAGAAGCAGCATTTACCAGTCTTGGGAGAGAGAGAGAAAAAGAAAGTGTATAATTCAACATTTCCTTTTGATCTGTAAACTGCTTTTTTCTTCTGAGTTAATTTGCTTAAAAAATGCACAAAGAGGGAGGGCAAAGCAAAAAGTAAATGTGCTAAAATGTTTGACAGAAATTCAAATGTTTGTGAAGAAATGCGCTTGTTATTCCATGCACACAGAACATCAGCATTTGCTTTGCTTAGTTGGGTGCATAAATCTAATGGGCGAAGAGGTCTTAACACAGGATTAGATTGGAGACAAACTCCCCAAACGCATGCCTTTTGTCCGTTAAAGAGACGCGATCCACTCTAACAACATCACTGCGGATGCACAGGGCAAACCACTAACACCAAAGCTGTGCATTGGGGCAAAGCCAGGTTTTCAAAGATATTGCTTAATCCAGAAAATTACTGGAGGCTGCATTGATAGAACCACTGTAATGGGAGCACTGCAGTGTAAATTCCCATGCAGGAGACATGCCCTGGGGAAATGATAAAGAGATGGGTAATAACCTAAACAAAAATGGTAAAGAAACTGTCTCGAATGAGATTATGCTTTTAAGAAGATAACACCACATGCATGGAGTTGCCCAACCTCTTCTTAATAACATTTTGGATTAATATCATGCATGGAAACACCACATGTGATATGAGCTCCACGATGTTAAATGCAGAAGGATTAACAATACCGCTACCCTGAGTCGCGTTCTTTCCTTGAGGTCAGCAGCCTGAAGGCAGGTTTCTTGGGGGATCAATAAGATGGGACATGGAGGTCTGCCGCTGAATGGAATATTTCCTAGCTAGCAACTGTGTATGACTGGGGTGTAGGAGAAGGACATTTGAAATGAATTATTTGTGTTATGGGAAGTCTTGTGCAGAAAAGATGCCCTCTTCCCCTAACCCACGTGGACAGGAGATGGCAAAAGATCAATTTTAACAAGAGAAGGATCACCCTGCCTGTCCAGCATGCACTTGATGCAGTTTGTTGGGGAGGGAACAGCCCACATCACTGTGCAAGGCAGGATCAGGAGCTCCTCAGTCCCATGCAGCTGGGTCAGGGAAGCCAAAGGCATGCTGAACTCCATTTGTGCTAGACATGCTATACAAATGCTTGATCAAAATCACTCCGGAGTTCAGCACATTACTGCACATATTACTGTTGTAGAACTAAAACTCATTGGCAAACTAACATATTGCTGAAAACCTAGCTCTAATAGCACCATAACGTACTGCACCCAAAGTGGGGGGGTACAAATGAAATGTTAGGTGACAGTGCTTGAGGGCAGACACTCTAAGTAGTAAATCCTTTCTCAATGGTCATTGCTCCTACCTAAAGTGACCTTATCAGTGCACCCCACCTCAAACCAGGCAGCCAACTAAGCACATAAGAACCAAGAAATGATGGGCTTGCGGCTTCCATTGTGCACCAGAGCTGCTTATTCTCTTCCCTGATGGAAGGAACACATGGATTACAGTCTAGCATCAATACTGTGCTATAAATGCTGCGGAACAAAACCAGGCTATGGTATATAGAAGCTTAGCTGCTAAGGCACGAGAGAACTGGGGTCAAGTAGATTACATTTGCAAGCTCCATTCAGGCAGGTTCCATCTATTTAATTATTTATTTTTAAGAAATAAACCAGGTCCTTGCTACTCTATACTAAAGTGAAACCCCACATTAATCAGTCTGGATGCTGGGGTATTTAAAATCTGTATCCCAATTTCGTGATACAAAATTTAGCCGTATTTATATGCAATTTATATGTAAATTTGAAAAAATCAAAGATTATTTCCCTAATGATAGATTAGCCTGAATTAGTGATGAATATACAGATTTAACTCTTCTATTCCTTATGTTTTGCCTCATTTACAAATGTCGTGAGCCCATTAGACGCTTCAAAATGTATGTCAAGTAAAACCACAATTCCTTACAGAAAACAAAGTAAAATTTTTAATGATATAATGAAGACTCATTAACGTAATGTTTATTTTTAATATTAAAAATTCACAAGAATTGTCATAGCTCTTGTCTTAAGCAGATGATCTTTTGTAATATTTATTTGTGCTGTGATTTCATACATATTTATACATCCGTCTTCAAACTTTACTGGTCTTTGCTTTATTAAATACACTTTAAATTTGTTACTATTTGAAGAATAATTTCTCCATGTGCATAACACCATGTAATCACAGAAAAACTTAGAGCTACAGCCCTCTGTGAGGAACCTTCCTATACCAACCTCTGCATGATATACCCACCTTCTGTCAGGATATATGTGGATTTGGAAATGGTGTTAAATGTAAGGGGTGGAGAATCGGACAAAAGTATTTGAGATAGCATTCAGCATTAGGAATTTAGTGGAGATATAAATAAATATGGTATGGAGGCTTTCAAGTAAGAAATCAAACATTACCCATGAATACTGGAAACCCTTAAAGAAAATCTCCCAAACAAGTCACTACTACACATGAATTAAATTAACATTCATCTGGGGTGAAAACTTGGTGCAAATTCATACACTGCTTTAGAGAAAGGGCACAAGGCACAAAACTCCTTTAGTCTTCTCTCAGCTTTGCCACTTCCTACATCTTTACCTGTGGATTGAAGTAAGATTTCTCACTGTATTAATTAAAGATATAGTCAGCAAATGTAAAAAGAGTGTGGTGCAAATGCAAAGCTGCGAGTGATACTCAAAGTGTCTTTGAGCTACTGAGCTTTAATACTACTATGTAATACCCACACTAGGCTGGTGCTGCCAAGACATGTTGGTTCTCAGCAGAAGTAATTACACCAGATGAAGATATATATGCAGAAATGCGTAGCTGTGCTAATGGGTACCTGAGCTATTAATGCTGCCTCAGGTATTGCTACGAGAAGTATGCGATGAGCATTGCATTGTACCTTGCAAATGCATCCTTTAGGATGAAGGGCCACAGCACTTGCTGAAATAACAGCCACCTCTCCCTGAGCTCCTCTGTTGGGTATCCGAGCATCCCTTGATGTCTGCAGCAAGGATGAAGAAACTTTCAGTCACCCAGCAGATCAAGATCCAACAAGTAATTTCCTTTTAGGTCTCCTGCTCATGCCAAATGAACTGGAGAGTTTTCATACCATCTACCAGAAGTGCTCATGCTAAGAGCACTGATGCCTCTGGGCTCATCTAGCTATGGCAGGGAAAGGGCTGCCAGCTCCAGCACCAAATAGCCTCCACTGGACACAAAGCTAAGCTTAAAGTGCCTGTTTACTCTTATGACTACCTGAGGGGCCAGCAGCGGCTGCCTTGCTCACACAACCTCCTACATTAACTGCTTGAGATTAGGTAGGAGATCTTCCTCTAAAAGACCCAATTCTAATAGCATACAAATAGACAATAAGAAAGCACAAAAAGTGCCTACACTTCTAAGCCCTTCTGACACACCACTGTGAGATAAATACCTAAATATCTTGCAGGAGAGTCTTTCACTTCATCTCTCTTGATTTGCCATCCTCTTTATAATTCACATAGTAATATTCATAAACAGTAATTATTTATACACAGTTATGGACCTCTTGAATTTGATTCTCTTCTCACTCAAGCTATAAATATAGAATAAAATTAATTTAAGTCAGAAAAAATTAGGACCCTAAAGACTAGAATCTGTGTAAAATCACTACCAGTCCTCTAACTTTATAGAGAGATTTTTCACTTGAATATTCTCCTGGGTTGCAAACACTACAGGGGAAAGTTTACATGCAATCAAGAACACATTTACTGAAGTGCTTAAAAATGCACAGAAGCAGCTCTGCTAATATTAAGTTTCCCTACCCTCTCTCCTGGATTAAAAACAAAACAAGCCCTTTTATCCCTGACATTTTTGCATTTGGAACACATCAAAATGCTTCTTCTAGTGCATTGGAAAGAAATTCCAATTTTCTTGGCCTCCTGTGTTTGAGGCAGAGAAGTGAACAGGGAATTGACAAACTGAACTGAAGGACTTTACAAACTGAAATCCTTTGCATTTTCAGGGAGAAAAGAAGGAAGATGCAGAATCCAAACACAGAGACATCCATCCCTCCGGATCACTACCCAAGGGCCCATGCACTTTCTGAACCTGGTTTCAGTTCCTTTTTGAAATACAAGTTTAGATCATGCATATTTTATGTGACTCAGAGTAAGCAAAACGAATAGCTGTGCTATTTAGGAGGTCGGGCGGGATGATCTAACCCCTTCTGGCCTCAAAACTTAAAAATCTAAAGACTAATTCTTCTGAGATTCAGATCAAAACGCAAGAAACACCTGGCAGGCTCAGGAGATATCATGAAGATTTCGCCACTCAGTTCGGAGCTTAGGAAATCTTTTTCACCAAGGCAAAACCAAACCTGAAGCTTCCTGCTTTCCAGGCTTTTAGCAAACACTGAAAACGCAGAACTGATATAGATCAGAACAGGCTCTTCTGCCCATCACTGCTCTGAATTTAACACTCAACTTTGAAGTTTACAAATTAGGTACTTCCCATCTTTTTTTGCACTGAACTTAGACACACTGAAAACAGAGGGGGCTGAGGAAGAAGAAAATAGGTAGAAAACAATTCTGAGAATAAGACCTTGATGTTTGTGTCATAAAACCATAAATAGAGTACACGTCCATCTGCAAAGATTAGCAGTACCCTGTTTAGCAGCAATCTTACTTTACAGCTTCTAGCCTCAAAGATGACACCGTTATAGCCCACTCCATTGTTAGGATGCAACATTTCACGTGGCTCTAATTTGCTGTGATTTCTGTAATGTATTCATCCGAAGCAGCACCTGCACAAATGCAGTTGCTGTTAATTTTAATCTGCCTCATTATTATCTTTGCCATTTTATAAACACAAGCTCATCTGAAAAGGACATTCAAAGAGTTGCCTTCTTCTTCCCCTCTCCCCTGGAAATGAGTGCTGAGTGATGCTCACCATAAATTAATTTTTCAAGCTTTGTAGAGGTTATGTAAATCAGCAGAATGTTCTTCTGATGTTTAAGGCACAGTTTGACGACAGCTTCAAAAACTGGTCTGAGAACTCGTCTTACTAGCATCTGCTTGTTGAAATATATGTAATGACATGGTTGTGCAATGCTCCCCATTGATCTTTGGATGCCAGGTGATCGCTCAAGCTAAAAAAATGCATGTGCACACAATGGAAAAGGGGAATTTAGATCTTTAAAGCAGTGGAATGAGGAGGGGGGGAAGCAGTAAATTTCTTTCACCTTCTTTAAATTAGTATTTTAAAAGACTCAGGAACAGATACAGCTGCAAGGGCAATTAAAACCCCTTCAACTATTGCTAGCTATTCCTACTGCTGTTCCTGGTAACTAGTTTGTCTTCCTAGAAAAACACCTGAAATTGGGATCCTCATCACAAATCCCAGTTTAGGGGGTTTTAAGTAAAGTTTAAAGCAGCTCAAGCGCGCATGGAAAAATGGGATCGCTGCAATTTCCTTTGAGGTTCAGCTGTTTGAGAAAGCACTCAATTAAAGCAGAAGGGAAACTTGTTTTACAGCGTCTGACATTCAACGTCTGTAATGCTTTTGTCACAAAAGACGTCTCTTTTCAGCAACATGGTCTCCTTGCCACCAACATAAGGCTTGGTTTAATTTAAAACACAATTTAAAGTTTTATACATGGTGGGAACTCTCGCTGTCAAAACACTCTGCTGAACACAATGGGTGCAGCCTCCTTTCAAGCATGCTGTGTTACTTCGGAGAAACACAGACACGCAGTCAGTGCTGAGCAAGTAGCAGGATAGCTGAGTCTGCTGGGCACTGCCAGTAGATAAAGACTGAACTGTATGGACAGATGTGGCAATAAATAATAGAGTTCCAACCTTTTCAAAATAATCTGTCTTATTTGATAAGCTGGCACGGTTTTATTTCCAAACATATATTTTAATTATACTTTTATATTAAAAAAAGTAGATAAATCTGCAGCTTTGTTATCCAAGACATTAAAGGACTTGAGGCTCTCCAGTGAAAAATTATCAGAAAACACAGCGCAGGAAACATTTTCCCCCATAAACAACTTTGTTTTCAAATAGCTTTCTTTTATCAGGGAAGTGAAAACGCAGCATGACTTGTCCAAAAAGCAGCAAAGAGGATTTGGGATTAGTTATCAGGGAGAAAGAATTGTGTAAAATACTGCAGGTGACAAAAGTGTGGAGCAAGACATGCTTGGCTTTATTACTTCTTCAAAGCAAACAGGCTGTATACGATGCATACATTAGCAAGCCTATTTCAGAAAAATACATTGCTTTTCTACCACAGGAAAAAGAACCCTATTGCTATGAAAGCCTCATCCACTTCCCTAGCCAAGAGTCAATTATTTATGGAATTTCTAAAGAATGAATAATGGCATCCTTGTTACAGAGATGCGCTTTTGATTCTTAAAATGAGCTTGTGTTCTCTATGACAACAGGTTACAATTAACTGGTGACGGAGGTAATGCCATACATCACCTAGCACAACTGAATGCTCACTGCCTGGTGGAGTTACGCTACCACGAGCTGAAGAAGAGGCTTTCAGGGAGCTCTATTCATAGGCTCTGTGACAGAAACTGGAGTCATGTCAAAAGTACTATTTAGTCACCAAAGTGACCAGAATCCCTTGCTTCCAAAATACACAGCACTTAAGAACTTAAAACACAGGAAAAAAGGCAAGGAAAACTGTGGATTTCTACCTTAACAATTGAGAAATAGATCTATCAAACCCTTCTTTCAAGACACAAACTACTGCCTTTTGACAGCATGTGGAGCCTGAATTTGGAGATATTAAAAAAAAAATACTGGGAAACAGCCACTGCAGATATTGGACATTGCTGATTGTGTTAACCTTGTTAAGTGGCACTAAGTCATTGTCGTGGTTTAAGCCCAGCTGGTAACTCAGAATCATGCAGCCATTCCCTCACTCCCTCCCCCTTCCTCCCCCCTCTCCCAAAGGGATGGGGAAGAGAATCGAAAGAATATAACTCCATTGGGTTGAGCTGAGAACAGCCCAGTAACTGAGGTATAACACAAACCACTGCTGCTGCCACCAATAACAGTAATGATAAGGGAAATAACAAGGGAAGAGAATACAGCCG
>JAOEHY010050339.1:0-13601 GCA_025447955.1 Psilopsiagon aurifrons
TTTCCCAGCTCCCCCCCGCGCTGGGGACCTCGATAGGAGGGGGGGCTGCAGTCACCGGAGAGCCCCCCAAAAGCTGCAGGAGCCAGCAGAGCGCGGGGGACACACGGTGCCTGTGTGCCTCCAGCCCAGGGGTGGGGGTACAGTGTGGGGGGGTGTCCCCACGCATCCTCCCAGCCACACTGTCTCCAAAACCTCGCAGTTTTCCCCCAACAGCCTCCCTGGCCTTTGTAACCTGCAGTGGAGGCGGCGTGATCGCGTGCCCTGTCCCCATCCTCATCGTCATCCTCATCCCGTCTCCACCCCGCGGGCCACAGCCAGCCCGCAGCCGGGTACCGGGCCTCCGCCGGGGACAGCGGCTCGGCCCCGCGGTGGCAGCCCCCGGCCCGGCTCCGCCGCTGTCCCCGCTGCCGCCGCGTCCCCACCTCTTGTAGTCGGAGGAGAAGATGCCGCCGCTGGCGGGGTCGTGGCCGTACTCGGGCTCGCCCAGGCTGGAGGCTCCCCCCTTGTCCTCCCCGTAGGCCGGGCTGGCCGCCATGGCGGGGGATGCGGGCGGGATGCGGGTGGGATGCCGGGACTGATGTCAGCGTCATGCGGGGCCGGGACCGCCCAGCGCTGCCCGCGCCCCTCGGCAGCCGGGGATGCTCCGGGGACCGCGCCCCGCCTCCATCGGGGGTCCCCGGCCACGCACCCCGCGCAGGGTCGGTGCCAGGCAGCAGTAACACGGGGGGGGTCAGGGTGCTATTAGTAGTGTCTGGGTTATATGTCATACATCAGAATAGATTGTGCAATTACACGTATTCAAATTGTATCAGATTATATTAAATCATATGATACTATTCCGTGTTACCTTGCACTATTATTTCATACATAATACAGTATTTCCTACATATAGATAGTATACATTACATATAATGTACTATCTACTACATGCTACATGATATATACCACATACTGCATTTACATATTACATTATAATATGCTAGAGTATATTAATCAGATGATATTATATATATTATATATTTTCCAATATTATATTATAGAATCATAGAATGGTTGGGGTTGGAAAGGACCTTAAGATTATCTAGTTCCAACCCCCTGCAGTGTCAGGGACCTACATAGTCCATATGTGATACAATATATACTGGTAAATGTCATACATTATGCATTCAACATGTGTTATATATGTCACATAACATATGTGATGGGATGTATAATATTATACATTATACATGTTGCATGTTATATATGTTTGTTATAAATAATACATTATACATGTTATGTTGCATATGTAATATGTCACTGTATAATGTTATCTATAATGATACATAACATATTGTAGATCATATTAATTCCATCATATTCTATATTCTGTATTCTATCATAATATATAATCTCCATTCAACATGATATATGCTACATAGTAAATTATATATGATATATGATGTAAATATTATGTAATACATTAAATTATAGTATTCTTACAATAGGTAGCATTCTTCTATTATTATTCTTATTACTATTATTATTAATACTGTAGTTGTTGTTGTTCTCAGGTTATTGTTGCTACTGGCAATGTTTTAGTTCTGCTGTTCCAGGGCAGTGGAGCAGCCCCAGTGACTGGCCGCTCCCCAGGCAGCTCCCACCCACCATGAGATGAAAACAGGCACATTTCTGGTAACAAGTTGTAATCAAATATCTCATCAATGCATGGCAATTAAGCTACACAGGCAGAAATGACCTCCCCTGTCCCACTGCCCAGCTCTTCGTGCCCGGTGCGGGTGAGTTCCCACCAACCCTCCTGGGAATCCTGAAAAACGCCACAAACCAAACCGGGTTGGTGTAGGGTCTCTGTGCAACCGTTTATTGCTACATCAGAGGGATGACAAAGCTGCTGGAGCAGCACTGGTCCCCCAGGAAGGATGCTCCAGCTCCGCATGTCCCCGAGCACATCACCACCTCCATCACTGCAGTGCTGGGGATGCCTGAGAGACACGATGGGCTGTGGTGACACATGGTTGGGGTGGGTGTCAGGGTTCTCGGGGTCGTGGCACCCACCGTGGCACCAGCGAGCTGGCCCAGCCCCAGCAGAGTGAGGGCGAAGTGGACGCAGTTGCAGGTGACAGCATCGTACTCCACCGGCTGGTCCATGGCCACTCGGATGCGCTGCTGCAGCGCGGCCACATCCATCTCTCCCTTCCTCCGCAGCACCTTGGCTGGGCCCCTTGACCGCAGGAGGTGGCTCTTGCTGTGCTTGGCCACAATCCCTGATGGGGACATCCCTGAGCTGCCTGTGGGGTGAAGGCAATGCTGTACCCCATGTCTCATCCATGGGGACCTCCCGGCGTGTGACCACCTCCTGGGGCTCACCTTCCAGGTGGATGATCTCCCCATCACCGCAGTAGACACCAGCATGGGCACCCCACCAGCCAGGGCCCCCTGAGGCCAGTGGGAAGAGGAAGAGGTCCCCGGGCTGGGGCTCAGCCACCCCATTGGGGACCACATTGAAGTGCTGGCCCAGCAGCCCCTCACAGAGGAAGAACGCCGCTGTGCTCGCTGCCCCAGCTACTACCTGGGAACCCAATTGTGCTTCAGGGGCACTGGTACCTGGTAACACTGGCAGCATCATGAACCCACTGGCTCATCCCCCGTCCCCATGGTGGCTTGGGCACAGTTTGGGTCTCAATGGATGGGGAATCCCTCAAGAAAGGACCACCTCCTCTAGGTATTGAGCACCCTTGGGTGCTGTGGAGGAGGCAGGGCATGCAGGATTTGGCTCTGTTGTGCCAGGGGTGAGGCAGTCATTGTGGGACAGAGGGAATGCCAGCACTTACCTGCCTGGAGCTGCTTACCTGGAAGAACAAACATGTGATGTCAGCCCCAGTGGTGCTGGGAGATGGGACCCAGAGCACCAGTGCCATGGCTCAACCCCTGCCCAGACCGATGCCACCCCCTGCCCAGTTTGCACACCAGCACCCCAAACCTGTCGCACCCAGGAGCACAGCCAGCGCTGGGGTTGGAGGAGTGGAGCATCCTGGGCTCGTAGGGTCTGCACCAGGGAGCTCACCTATGGGGAGAGGGGCAGAGCAAGCCTGGGACCCATCCCTGCTGGCACCCATCCCTGCTAGCACCAATCCCTGCTAGCACTCATCCCTGCTGGCGCCCATCCCTGCTAGCACCAATCCCTGCTGGCACCCATCCCTGCTAGCACCCCCCATTCTAGCACCCACCCTTGCTGGCACACACCCTGGTAACACTCAGCCCCAGCCCAGAGCAGCCTCCCAGCACCCATTCGCTGCCCCTTGCACCCCCAGACTCAACATCGGTCATGCCCCCATTGCAGGGTCTCCGGGTGCTGGGTGCCACAGTAGAGCATTGGCACTGCCTCGGTGCAGGTGCTCTCCTACCGGCTCCCCGTTTACCTGGGCAAGGAGGTTCATCTGTAAGGAGAAAACATGACCTGCAGAAGCTGGGGACATGGGCCCGTGCCCAGCCCCACCCTGGGGACCTCTGTGTCCCCAAACTGTGGTGCCACGTCTCCCTACCGAAGCCCGAGCAGGCACCATGCCAGCCCTGGTGCTCATTCCATGCCCCGCTCCCTCACCTTCGGGTGCCTCTGAGGTCCCCTTGCTCCACGGTGGTCTCCAGGCAGCTGCTGCTCCAAGGTGGACACAGTGCAGGCTCTCAGCCCGCCCCAGTGAGCACCGCGGTGGCTCTTGGCACCCACTTATGCCCGGGAATGTGCCCAGACCACACGGACCGGCCCCAGTGTGGCACAGAGCCATCCCACAGGGCCAGTCTCAGGGGGCCCAACCCAACCTGGTGTGACATTTCATTAACAGACTTCTTGGTAACCCTGAAGAAGGCATGAAAGAGTCCTGTGGCCGATACGCCAACAGCCAGTGGCCACCAGGCTGGTGCTAAAACACCACTTGGTGCCAAAAAGCCTCTTGCCCTGAAAGTGGACCTGGGGACCAGCCTGTCCCCAGCCCCTGTCCCCAGGATGGTGCGTGCCTGGGTCAGCTCCAGAGTCACATTAAACTTTCATCTCAGTGCCATGGGGTCAGTGGAGGCTTTGGCAGGGCTTGGAGCGGGTGATGTGGGAGCTGTCACCCTCTGTCATCGGGCAACGCCAAAGCATCATTTATCATCCAACAAACAAGAGCTAATTACAGCCGAAATCGGAGCCTGCTTGGACACAGCTCAGAGCCAGGAGGCCTCGTTAACCCTTCCTAGCCACCTTCAGTCCATCTTCAACCCTTCCAGACCTCCATGTCTTCTGTTTGCTCTTATCCCCTTCTGATCCCCACCATACTCTCTTGGTCCCTGTTGTCTCATCCTGATGTACCCTCAGTTCTCACCAGCCCCTTCTGGTTCCTATCATCCCCCCTGATCTCCACCATGTCCTCCTGGTCCTTACTAGTGGCTCAAGATGATCTCCTCATGACCCCCCTAGGTTCCCTTGGCCCCTCTGTGTCACCATTGTCCTCTCCTGGTCCCCATCATCCCCATGCTGTCTGTATAGTCCTGTCTTGGTCTCCATCATCCATCCTGGTCTCTGCCATCACCTGCTGCTCTCCATCATCCATCGTTGTCTCTTGGGCACCATGAAAACATCAAGGTTCCCATTGTCTCTTCCTGATCCCCATCACCCCCTCCTGATCCTTGGTGTCCCCTCCTGGTCTCTTTATCCTTACTGTCTCCTCCTGGTCTCCATCATCACCTCCTGGTACCCACCATCTCCCTTTAGACTCCAATGTCTCCTCCTGATTCACATCATCTCCTCTTGGTCCCCATCATCTCCTCCTGGTCCCCACCATCCCTTTCTGATCCTTGTTGTCCCTCCTTGGTGCCCACCATCTTTCCTTGGTCCCACCATCTGCTCCTGGTCCTCACCATCCCCATCTTGTCCCTAATGTCCCCTCCTGTTCCCCACCACCCTGTGTCACCGTTGGACAAGGGTGCTTCCCTGGGACACCCGATGTCCCCAGCTGAGCTGTCCCCTGCCCTGGGCTCATCTGCCAGCTCCCCACAGCCGGTGGGATTAGGGTGGCTGGAGCCCTGCGGCTGCTCCCAACCACAGGTTTCAAGCCCATCCCCAGCATCTTTGGGTAATTAGTAAATTAGTAATTAAATGCTCTGTGCTGCGGGGGGAGGGGGGCAGAGCCCCAGGTTTTAGGCTGGGTAATCCCATGGCATCTGCCCCAGCGTCTGTCACCGAGCCGAGTCATGGCCCCGCCGCGGGCTTTAACGTTTGCTCCCTCACCCCCACCCACCGCCCCAGCCCCTTGCCCATGGCCTCAGGCCTGCTTGGGGTGCTCCCCAGCAACGGGCTGGGAGGAGTTCTCCTGGGAGCCTGGGTTGGGTGCTCATGCAATGCTCTGCTCCAGGGTGCTACTTGACAAGGAGCGCACCTTGGGGCCAGCAACCGATGGAGAAATGGGGTAGGAAACCATATTTTGGGAATTATTGGCTTTCCTGGGTGTGCTGGTGATTGGCCGGCAGCAGATGGTTGGCCCAGCTAATCCCCATCCCAAATCCCTGCTCCGGAGCTGGCTTTTACCCAACGGCAAGGAGGGGACAGGCAAATTAGCCGACTCAGCGTGTATTGCCGTCCGCTGGCACCAGGCGCCCGGGTCCTGCATCACCCATGGGTGGGCTGACAGCTCTCGAGCACTGCGGGGTTGTGTCACCCATGGGTGAAGGTGCGCTGCAGGGGCTGGAGGCACCTAAGCTGTGGGCAGAGGCCGGGCAGGGAGAGGTGACAGCTTGCTCCTGCCGCATTAGCCCAACGTCATAATTCTGAGGAGGGAGGAGGGCGGCCGCAGATGGTGCTGTCAGAGATCTGGGTCAGGATGGGGTCCACCATGGCATGGGAGCTGCAGGATGGGATGGGGCAGCCTGACAGGACAGGGGGTCCCAGGGGTGCAAGGGGTGATGCAGGCAGGGGAACATGGAGCAATGCTGCAGGCAGAGGTGATTGAGCAATGGTGCAGGCAAGATGATGGAGCCATGCTGCAGGCAGGGCAACATGGAGCAATGGTCCAGGCAGAGGTAATACAGCAATGACGAAGGCAGGATTATGGAGTGATGCTGCAGACAGGGATGGTGGAGCAATAGTGAAGGCAGAGGTAATGGGGCAATGATGAAGACAGGATAATGGAGTGATGCTGCAGGCAGGGATGATGGAGCAATGGTGTAGGCAGGAGAACACAGAGCAATGCTGCAGGCATGGGTGGTGAAGCCATGGTGCAGGCAGGGGTGATGGAGGCCTGTTGTAGGTAGTGGAGATGGAGCCAAACAGCAGGCATTAATGACAAAGGGATGACCCACAGCTTCCTGATCCACTTGTGTCCCTGCTGCCAGCACCCATCCCACGAGACACCTCCATGGGGGCCACAGGCTGAGCCCCCCCCGGAGGACACATGGGCTGGGGACCCCCGGCTGCAGGCTGGCCCATCCCTGGGGACCAGCCGGGCCGGGCGGGAGCGGCCGCCGTCCCCTGCTCCGGGCGGGGGGGTTTAGCAGCTAAAGCCTCAAATCCCAAATTGTGCTGCCCTGTCATGACGAGGGTTTAGCAGCGGTTGCGTAACCCCGCGGCCACCCGGCCCCTATCCGCTGCCGTGTCAGCAGCCCAGGGGGGGAAACTGAGGCACGGGGGGGGCCCTCAGAGCGTCCTCTGTCCCTCGCTATCAAGGCCGGTAATTAATTACTTGGGGGCAGGGAAATCACCCCCTTTAATTACCACTTTTCGTTATTCCCCTCTAACCGCCTTAGTGAAGGGCTTATGTGCTTATAGGACCTGGTGGGTCCCAAGGAGGGACACACACACACACACACACACACACACACACACACACGGGGGTCCCTACCCCAAGCCCCATGTCCCACACAGCTGCAATCTCAGCCCTGCAGTGGTGGGTACAGGCGGTGGCAGGGTGACACGGTGCGGGCGGCAGCACGGCGGGGGGGTGTTGGGTGTCGCGGGTTTAGGGTTACAGGGCTGGGGCTCAGCACCTTGTTAATTCTTCATCGCGTGGCTGATTGATCCCCCCCGCCCCGCGCAGACACTAAAGATTAAAGGGGTGACAAAGAGGCAGCTGCTTACACAGCGCCCGCTCCTAAGCTGCCTTGAAGAGAGCAAGAGCGAGCCCCGCTGCCCACAGAGCTGCCGGAGCACCCACCCTCGCCAGAGCCCAGGCACCCGCACCCGCACGGATTGGTTGGGAAAGCCACAGACGGGATGGCTGCATCACCAGCGGGGTCGGGGGTGAGCGCCGGCCTGGAGGAGAGCCCCACGGGTAAGAGGTGGTGGGACACGGCGCGGCCGTGGCGGCGGTGGGGTTCTTGTTGTGGTCAGTCTCCAAGGTCCCTGAGGATCCTCATCGTGGTTCTTCCCTGGGACGTTTGGTGTCTTCCTGATGGTCCCTCTCTAAGACACCTGGGGTCCCACACTGTAGTTTTTCTCCAGGATGCTTGGGGTCCACATCATGGCCTTCTCCTGGATGCTTTCAGTCCCCGTCATGGTCCTTCTCCAAGATGCCCAGGGTCTCTATCACAGTCCTTCTCCAGGATGGCTGGTTTTCCCATTCATATCCGAGACACCCAGCATCCCCATCAGGGTTCTCTGGGATGTTTGGGGCTCCCGTTGTAGTCTTTCTGCATGAATACCCAGGATCCCCATCATGATCTTTCTCCAGAATGCCTCAGAATGTCCCCATTGTGGTCCCCCAGGGTGGCTGATGTGGTCCTTCTGAAGGATGCTTGGGGTCCTCAGCTATCATCCTTCTCCAAGATGCTGAGGGTCCCCATTGTGGTCCTTCTCTGGGATGGGATGCCTGTAGTCCCCAGCCCCAACCCTCTCCATTGTGCCTGTGTTCGTTGTCCTCGTTGCGCCCTGGGGTCCCAGCCATAGTCCTTCTCTAGGACACCTCTGGTTGTGGCCCTTCTCTGGGATTCCCCATCCCAAGGGACACTGTTTCATCACCTTTTATTTTAAAAAGGCTTATGAGAGCTCAGCCGGCAGCATCCCTGGTTCTGGCGCGTAGGGAGATGCCAAACCCCATGTGCAATCCCTACAGTCCCTGAGGTGGCCCCATCCATGTTCCTGGGCTGGATCAGCAGCGATGGGAGCCACCCCATCACCAGAATGCTGGGAAGCAGCAGGGAAACAGGAGGGACGAGGGATATTGGGGTGTCCTGAATCGCCCTGAATGCAGTGGCTCCTCTCCTGCAGGGCTGAGCCCGGCCCCTGGCAAGGTGCTGAGCCCTGTGCTGCTGTGCAAGGTGTGTGGTGACACCAGCAGTGGGAAGCACTATGGCATCTACGCCTGCAACGGCTGCAGCGGCTTCTTCAAGCGCAGCGTCCGCAGGAAGCTCATCTACAGGTTGGCACAGGGATGGAAGCTCCCCATGGGGCGGGGACCCAGGGGACGGACACGTTGTAGGGCATAGGGCAGGGACTAGGGGGACAGGTACCCAGCAGGATAGGGACCCACGGGATGGACACGGAGCAGGGCAAGGACCTGCTGGGATGGGCAGCCATGGGGGACAGAGACCTTAGGGGGACTTGAGACCAACAGGAAAGGGATCCCGGGGCATGGACACCCAGTGGGACAGGGTGGGACCCAGTAGAGCAGGGATCCAGGGGTTGGACACCCAGTGGGGCACGAACTAAGGAGATAGGCACCCAAAAGGGTAAGGACCATGGAGACAGGCACCCAGTGGGAGAGGGAGCCAGGAGATGGACACCAAGTGGGACAGGGACATGAGGTTGGACACCCAGTAGTGTAGAGACCAGGGGGACTGGAACCCTCATGGACAAGGAGCCAGGGAATGGGTGTCCAGAGGGGTAGGGACCTTGGGGATGGACACCCAATGGAGCAGGGACTGGGGGGACAGACACCCCATTGGGTGGGAACCCTGGGGACAGGCACCCAGTGGGAAAGGGACCAAGGGGATGGACAGCAAGTAGAACAGGGACATGGGGTGGGACATGGCAAGGACCCAGGGAGAGTTGAACCTAACAGGTCAGGGACCAGGTGACAGGCACCCAATGTGGCAGGGGCCTGGGCTGGGTGGTCAAGGGCACCCTCATGGAGTCAGGGCATCCATCAAGGTAGGGTATTCACTGTGACAGGGCACCCACTGGGGACAGCATCTTCACTGGGACAGGGCACCTTTGGGGACACGGCGCCCATGAGGGTGGGACACCCATTGAGGGGAGGTAACCCACTGCAGGGGGACAAGACACCCAATGGGGACAACGCACCCCCAGGACACAACACCCATGTCAGGGCCCCCCCAGGGACAGGAGCCACCCCAGGGGCTGCAGTCAGGTACCACCTCTCCCGTAGGTGCCAGGCAGGGACAGGGCTGTGCCCAGTGGACAAGGCGCACCGCAACCAGTGCCAGGCCTGCCGACTCAAGAAGTGCCTGCAAGCCGGCATGAACAAGGACGGTGAGATGGGTGGTGGGGACACACAGTGACGGGTGGCAGGGGCTGGCAGCCGCGTGGCTGGTGCTGATGCCACCATGTCCCTGCAGCTGTGCAGAACGAGCGCCAGCCCCGCAGCACAGCCCAGGTCCGGCTGGACAGTATCGAGCTGGATGCTGAGCTGCCCCCTGAGCACGTGGCCACCACCTGTGAGGTGCCGCCAAGCCCCTGCCCGGCTCCTCGTGGTCCCAGCGCCACCGTTGCTGTCACCCCTGGTCCCCAAGCGTCCACACCGCCCACCAACCATCGCTTCATGGCCAGCCTGATGACAGCCGAGACCTGCGCCAAGCTGGAGCCCGAGGACGGTGGGTGGCTGCTGGTGGGGAGAGCGTTGCCCCCATGGTGTGACAACCACCAACACCCTCTTCTGTCCCTGCAGCCGATGAGACAGTGGATGTGACGGGCAGCGAGCCGGAGCGGACAGCGAGCGAGTACCAGGTGGCACCGTACCCAGCAGCCAGCCCTGAAAACGTCTATGAGACTTCTGCACGTCTCCTCTTCATGGCGGTGAAATGGGCCAAAAACCTGCCTGTCTTCTCCAACTTGCCCTTCCGTGACCAGGTGTGGTTGGAGACTCCCATGGGACAATGGGGACCCCCAAAAATGCAGGCAACCAGCGGGATGGGGATGGCTGGAGCATCCCAACATCCACCACAGGGTCCCTCCCCACCATAAGATGCCAACCCGCCCAACAGTGCTGGAGGCTTTTTGGGTGATGGGTTTTTGGGGTTCCCGCCCTGTCCCCAGGTGATCCTGTTGGAGGAAGCGTGGAGTGAGCTCTTCCTGCTCTGTGCCATCCAGTGGTCCATGCCTCTGGAGAGCTGCCCGCTGCTGGCTGTGCCCGAGCCGGGCCCTGGGAAGCTGCTGCCAGCTGCCTTGGATATCCGGGCACTGCAGGAGACCCTCGGCCGCTTCAAGGCATTGGCTGTTGACCCCACCGAATTCGCCTGCATGAAGGCCGTGGTGCTCTTCAAACCAGGTGAGGGGACCCCCCAGCGCCTGCCACTGCCCTTCCCTGTGCCCCCAAACCGCCCCTCACACCCTTACCCTGCAGAGACCCGTGGGCTGAAGGACCCTGAACAGGTGGAGAACCTGCAGGACCAGTCACAGGTGATGCTGGGCCAGCACAACCGTTCTCACTACCCTGGGCAACCTGTCAGGTACCGCGTCCCCATGTCCCCACGGGTGACACCGGCAGTGGGGACACCCACCCATGGCCACCGCTGTGCCCCCAGGTTTGGGAAGCTGCTGCTGCTCCTTCCAGCGCTGCGCTTCATCTCCTCCGAGCACGTGGAGCTGCTCTTCTTCCGCCGCACTATCGGCAACACGCCCATGGAGAAGCTGCTGTGTGACATGTTCAAGAACTGACCTCCCCCAGCGCGATGTCACCTCGCATTGACACCGTCACCTCCACCCTGGGTCTCCTCTCCCTGGGATGCTGCAGGGTGTGAAGGTGCTCCTGCTCCCATCTCCAGGGTGGTGGCCAGGACTATGGGATGCTGTTGGCAGTGGGGATGTGGGGCCAACCTCACCTGGTGGCAGGGGGGTGTCCCCAGGTGGGTGCAAGAAGCACCAAGAGCATCTCATTGGGGTGGGTGCCTTGATGGGTGCTGCTGTCCCAGACACTGGAGGAACCCACAGATGCAGGCAAGACCATGTGGACCCACTGCCACCCAGGGGTGACACCAGCTTGGGGAGGGGTAGTGACACTAGCCCAGGGGTGACACTGACCAAGGATGGTGACACCCTGGGGGTGACACTAGCTTGCGGCATGACACAAATCCAAGGGTGGCACTGGCTGGGGGTAACACAAGCCCAGATGTGACACTGGCCACAGGGAAAATGGACATCCTGGGGTAGATACCAGCTCAGGGGTGACACTGACCAGAGCTGACACTGGCCAGGGGTAACGCCAGCCCAGGGGTGACACTGACCAGGGGTGACATTGGCTTGGTGTGACACCAGTCCAGGGGTGATGCCAGCCCTGTGGTGACACTGGCGCCAGCAGTGATGGCCATCCTGGGGTTATGCCAGCCCAGGGGTGACATTGGCTGAGGGTGATGCCAGCCTTGAGGTGACACCGGTCACACAATCACTGCCCCTCACTCACAGGGTGCGACTGCAGCTCTGGGATTCCACTAGACCCGCAGTGACTGAGCCTTGTCCTGGGGGGCTCCTGCTCTGCCCCCCAGTTTTATACCTGGAATAAAGAGGGGGGTTTGTAGCCAGGGTCCTCGCGCCACCACATCAGGGTCCCCATCCCCAGGTGGGGGTGGCACCACCTGAGTATCAATAACCTGACTGTAAATAGATAACATAGAAATAAACCAGCTGAATAGAAGTACGTTTAAAGTTAATTATCTGACTATAAATAAAAGAGGGTCAAGTAAGATGAAATAACTGGAATTAAATAACAGGAATTAAGCAATCAGAATATAAATAAGATTAATAAAAATAATGTGACTAGAAATTAAATTAAATAATCTGAATATAAAGAAATTGAAAATAAATTTTCTAACTATAAATGACTATAAATAATCTAACGAGAAATACCCTGAATAAAATATGCTGAATAAAAATGAAAGAAAAATAAACAAATTGAAGCAATCCAAAGATAAATAAACAAAATGACATTATCTAAATATAGCCAAGATAAATATAAATGACCTGTTTGGAAAGAACTGGAATTAATAATTGAACTGGAAGGACTCCGAATACAAATACAGTGAAAAGAAAGAATCTGAAAGGATCAGAATATAAACTGAAAGTAAATTATCTGAATATGAATAATACAAATGAAATAATAGGACTGAGAGCAACTATAAATAAGATGAAAGAATCTGACTACAAATATATTGAAAAGGATCCGACTAGAGAGAATGTCAGTGAAAATAAACTGATGTGAAATAATCTGAATTGGGAACATCAATGAAAATGAAGAATCTAAAATGATCTGAATAGAAACTGAAAAGAAATGATGCAAATGGAACCAGACTGAAGTGATCTGAATTCAATCACCCAAATAGAATTGACGATAGTATCATTAATCTGAAGATCAATAGATTGAAGAGGAATTATCTCTGCCAATATGATTAGAAATAATCTGAATAGAAACAATCTGAATGGAACCAAAGACTAATCTGAACATAATCTCAATATAAATAAAATGAAAATAATCTGAATAAATCAATTGAAAATTATCTGAATAGAAAAAAAAAATCTGTGTATGAAACATAGCAGTAATCTGCAGAGAAATCAGTGAAATTAGAATCTATTATAATGTGGGACATCAACCACTGGGGGGTGGGGGCTTTGTTCAATTGCACTTTAACCACAGGGAGGGCTGAGAGCAGAAGGAGAAAGCCCCCCAACCTTGCTGAACCCAGTGGTGCTTTGGGGTGTCACCAGCACCACAACTGCGTCACCTTCAGAGAAGTACACTTTTATTTCTCTGTTTGGTTCTTTTTCTTTTCTCCTTTTTAAACCATTCCTAGCGTGGGTGACACAGGATAATATATCCTCGTACAATACAGATCTGGTTTTAATTTACACGCAGCAGACTTATAAATTACTTAAAAAAATTCCATGAAAAAAAAAAAATAATAATAATAATACCACCACCACCACCACCACCACTTGACCACACGCAGCCCCACTCCTCTGCTCCAGCAGTAAGTACATTCGTGCTGCAAATCCATCCCTTGGCTCGCAGGAGGGGCTGGGAAGGGGCTGTGGAAGATGCTGGCGGGATGCGCTGGCCGGGAGCTCTGGAACCCCCCGTTCTGCAGCTCAGCCTCTGCCTGGCCTGGATTTCACACATATATATCTATACATGCATATATTCCTTCTATATCCATTTTCTTTATATATATACACAAATACATATTATATATATAAAGAAATAAGATTTCTATATATATTCTATATATTGTCTATATATATTCCATATATATTCTATACACATATATATAAAGAAGTAGAGATAAAACATATGAACATATATTCTTTATATATGGCATATATGTACTTAGAGAACTATATGCTCTATATAAAGAAATATATAAATCTACATGAAGAAACATATACATATTTATACATATAAAAGAAA